>JAODVQ020287891.1:14338-32054 GCA_025400075.2 Phenganax stokvisi
TCCTGTATTTTGTCTTTCCTCAAGGAACGACTCTTCCAAATACCTGAATACGAACGGTGTTGAAATAATGGACAATTTCGATCGTTGATCTAGGGGTAACGGACTTTTCTTCTACACTTTCTTCAAACATTAAATTTGTTCACTCCATTTTAGTCACACACTTTCCTACTAGCTTGAATTATTTGGCAATGCGCTTATTTAGACTAGGATGGAGGTTAAATACCTGGTCACCTTTGTCGGTAACGAGTTTGGTTTGTCTACCAAAACTCGTCAATAAGATCGAAAATCTTCAAAATTACGAGAAATAACAAGGCAGCGTTTCTCGTAATGCGAGATGTTGCATTTAATACCGAAGCAAGTAAAGCAATTTAGTGTCGGAATTACATCAATAGCAAGCGCACAAGTTGAAATGTAGTAATTAGTGGCACCTCTTCATTAGCGTTAATTATGAAAGATGTCAAACACAGTGCATATCACTTCTTGAAAATGTTCAAATTTGGAGGAGTTGTCTCATAAAAACTTCTGAACTTACATGAAGAGTCGTTCAGCTGTCATTCATATATGTATGGTTAGCATTTGAGCATGCGTTACTGTCATTCTAGAGGGAGGTAATTTGATCGTGAAAATGCAATTGTTGTTCTCTCAAAGGGGAACGAGGCTGCAGCTCCAGCATGTAGACTTGATCCGTGATTTATGTCTCTTCCTGAAGCCCACACCATATTTTAAAACTTTATGCTAGTGTACAATGCAATCAATGTACAGTATGGTGGGTTTTCACGAAAAGAGACATGTGTAAAATTACAACAAGTGTAGCTGACAGAATACAGACGTTAGTTAAGAAATCAATAGTCTCTTGGTTTCAATATTAGTTTTTCTGAATTTAACCTTAAACACAAATGTTTATATGTACAAGTCTTTGGAAATATTTCCGTTGATTTCCATGCTAAGAACACACAGACTCCATCTCAGTTCAGTGGTTCATCTTGCTGCGCTATAACAGATGTAAAACTACTCACTGCAGATTATGGATTTAGCAATTCAACTAAGCTGGCTGTTCTGCATTTATATAATAGTATTCTAAAATCACCATGCTGGTATGATGTTTCAACATGTAGTATTTGTATTAGAAGTTTCCTGATAATCTTGGCGGCATTGTGTTTGGATAAAGTCTAACAATACACAAAATGATTCGGTTTTCAATTTTCCGTATACCAGTAAATCCCTTATCTCCTTTATTTCTTCTAAGGAGTGTTTAATTTAAGTAAACCGTTTCCAAATTTACCTATGCTGGAGCTTTGTCTGCTTGTGGTCAATATACATGTTTGTGGTTGGAAGTGGTGTGATCAACTTCTGATATATCTTTTCTAGTTTTTCATGAGCTGGCAATTCCCATGGATACAAAGACATTGGTCACCATGGACGTTTCATGTAAGTACCATCATCATATTTTGTAGTCTTGTTAGCACAGCATGGTAGGAACATGCATGATCTACAATGATGTCTAAGACATTGATGAACATATGCCGTTAGGACTTCCCATCTGTGTGAGAACTTTGTCTAACCACTGTAAAGGTCCATTCAAATGAACTTCAACCCAACAAGGGGTACTAGTGATTGTCTGACGTCGGTATTCAGCACCCCATCCTTTCACAAAACTCATTCTGATCATGCACATTTGTGTAAGACGATAGACTGCTTCAAATCCCTGATTCACAGACTGTGAGAGAAGTTGTGCAAATTCTTGATTGTTAAAGATTTTAAGGTTGCATCCAGGTGGTATTTTACACACAGTCGATGGGTGCCATCCGTACCGACGGTTACAGTTTGGACTTTGCACAAAGATACTACTATCACTCAAGCATTCAGCAAATACTTCACCACCGATGTAGTAAAGTCGTACTCCTTTGCCAATATGGCGTCGAGTTGTTTCCACAGCTGGATTTCTGTTGATGTTCGATAAAATACCAAGGCAAAAACGATCCGCACTTGAAGGATCTGTGAATCCATCCACTGTCACACTTGGTGCTGATGCATTAAATGGTTCGCCAACACGATAGTTCATCTCATAATATGAGATGGCACACCAATGTTGAGGTTCTTGATACTGCACTGGCTGCGTTTCTGGTCATGCAAATAAACAATGATGCAGTTTCATCACTCAGCTTTTAGAAAAGATATAGACAACTATAAAATGACTGTCTGGAAAATAGATGGTGATCACTTACCTACTGGCATTGCTGGCTCTGGTGATAACTGACCAGACTCTAAGAAACCAGAATAGAGTTGATTAGCATTCACTTTCAATTTATTTACATATTCTTCTCGACATATGAATGCTTTCTTACCTTGTGGCATTCCTACAACACTGGAATCTTCAGACATCCCGTCATCTGACATGTACGGCATCAAAGCATTATCTACGAAATGAAGAACATTTGTCATGTTTCAAACTTTTTTAGTCTGCTTTACATTCTGCATCCTATTTGCTCATGATCTATCCTACTGGATGCCTTTTATGCTGCTCAATGATTTTCTATCCTGCTCTGTCCCTTTCTTTTCCATTTTATCTTACTCATTCCTTTTCAATCCTGCTCGATTCATTTCCTATCTCATTCTATCCATGTAACAAACGTACCTGGGGAATAAGGAGACATGACTGGTGGCTCCGATGTAGGAAACTCTGTGTTCACAGGATTTATATATTCATCAAGTTTTGGTAAAGAAGTTGGACGTTGCTCCATTGGGTGTATAGGAACCAAGACTGGAGCCAATGCTGAAAGAAAGACAAAAAAATATTTTGAAGGGACGAGTTTCATTTGGAAGGCACGAGTAGTAACAGTATAAAAATAAACAGCATATGAGCATCTGGGACACATTCTGCTCAGAGTGTGGAACCGAACTGCTTTGTAGGTCATTACTAAATATTCCCAAAGGCTTTTCGATCAGGAAATAATTAACAAGGTTTTCTAAGTGGATTATGGCACAAAAACAATATTTAGAAGCCATAACTGGCCACCATGTTTGGTCATTATATGTTAAGGTTAAAGAACAGATATTTGAACAACTCCTATCTTTCCATGGATTATATCAACTTTATGTAATGTGGTGAGGAAGATGGAAAAATGAAGTTTCAGCATTTCATGAGTTCCGGTTAAAAGTAGATCACCTTATACAATGAACACTTGAGGAATCTTCAGACAATTGTGTTGCAGGGAGCAAAGTCATTTGTGGAGTGCACACTCTACCACCACCAAATGAAACACAGAACATTACCTGTTACCAATTTTCACACAATATTTACAAAATGTGTACCCTAACTGGTGTTGCTGCGCCAAGAAGATTAACGCCTTGAGAATTTATAATGTTTTTCAGGAAATGTAAAACTGCAATCCAATTTCAAATGACCAAAGTTGTTGCCTGAAGTTTTGTTCCCATGAATGTACTGCTGTGAAGTTAGCAAAACGAGAGATGAACAAACCCAATGTAACTAACTGACCCAGTCAGTAGCCATGGCAATGGTAATGATGGCAGCCATCCTGGGTTCAAATTTATGCACCATTTAAAATGATGTACAGTAACCAACTTCTGTTCTGGCATTATTACGTTTGGGAGAGGCAAAAGACATATTGCTCAACGTCATGATGCGAGCAGATGACATGATTCTTAGTCTATTGTTCAGAGATGAAGGGAGATCTTGCTCGGCAATTACAAACTTTGATCACTGTTGGGGGCTCATGAGATTCTGTTCCATCACACTGAAAGTAATTACTACTTTTTACTCCTACGTAATCCCATAAAATATCGAGGAAAGGGATTTTTTTTGACATTCTTTTCGAAATGCTGCTTGCTATACAGATTGTATTGAGATCACTTCGTGGTTCGGATCAAGCATCATAGGGCAAAACCATAGGCAAAACAATGACTAATTTATGGAGGGCACTTCAAAATATGTATATTGAAGAGTGGAAGTTTCTAGAACGTGGCTATGATTTACTTTTAGCTCACTTTTCACTATTTCCCAGCCTAATGGATTAATTACATCCACATGCGATTGTTTCGGCGACCATCGAATCTTCCGTTGCAGTGCTATGTAACTTATAAATGCGGAATAATAGTGAGACTATTCAACTCATTTCCACGAAGTTTTCATATATTTGATCCAAGATACATGGCTAGTCGACCCGCGGTTTACATAAATATTTTTCAACAGCAAATGGACGCTGTCAGTTTGGGTACAATACTTGTTCTCAGCCCACAAACAACACCTATCATCTAGAAACATTAGTCACGACAACATTCGTTCGAAGGTCTAAAATTTCGCAAATTGATACATTTCGCAACACGCGATGTTGCTAATGTCGATGTCGTTAAATACGTACATGATGTACTTGGCCAACGATCGCATGTGTGAAAGAACAACAATACCGTGGGCAGCAAATACAACATACATCAACATAAATAACTTCTCCCCCTTCGTTCATGTCACCATTTCGAATAAAAACATTGTGTGTTTATACACACTACAGCAGGTTTTCTGTTGCGAGAAGTGTGACATAAATAAAGGACGCCTTCAGTATGATACAACAGATTACAAGAGAATATTTGTTGGTGTATAAAGCAGTACAGTATTACCTGGTGTTTCTACGCGCTGATAGTGAAATGGATTGACACAAACTTCATCCTTCTTAAGACTGAAAGCAAATTCACAACAATCTACAGGTCGGAGTTCATGATGACTTTGTAAGTCAGGCCAGCGCCATAATCTACAATAAATAACATGGGGCAGTCCTTTTCGATGAGAGACTTGTAGCCTGCCGTCAAGACTTCGAGGAATTGTCACGCATTTCGTTGGTAAACCTGGGTTGGTGATGGCGCGTTCCAGTTCTTCAAGACCTCCAGTTTTCTTCAGTTTCTTCACCAAACTTTTGACTGCTTTCTCTGCCCATTTATCCTCGTCATTTTCCTCTCCTTTCTTCCAACCAAGAAGTCGCTTGACTATTGGAGGAGTGAATGGTAGCAACGAGGTCATTGCTTCGCAAAATGCACACAAACAATCGTGAATAAAATGTTGTATATCCTTCGGGAACCACTTCGCGGCTCAAACTCCTCGACTTCGCTTCGGATCCATGATTGACAACTACGCATTGTTTTGGCCCCTTAAAGAGTATCACGTGTGCCACTACCTTCCTGTTGATTGGATGAATGTTCGGGGTTTTCGTGTAGACCAAACAGACGTCATAAGAGGCGGAAGATCAAAGAGAAATCTCGTCACGCGATTGGTTAATCTCCTCCTATCTCTTCCGTTTACTATTGAATTTCGGTTTCCGCTTAGATAAATATCTTTGACTTCACGCAAACCAACACTAAATTCCATCCTTCTAAAGCCGACTCTACATCATCCATTGATTCACTAGGCGATCGCCCGCATGATTGTCGAAACTTGGCCTCATCATTGCTTGATATACCCACCTTACAAAACTGTTTTTATCATTTGAAATAATAAATTGTCTTATGGAAGCTCTAATTTGTGCCTGGGGCTACAGCCCGGGGCACACATGTTTATCTCATTCTGAAGGTGTCAACGGCAATTATGGGCGCGGTTTTTGTGGCCAAGTGTCGTCAACATGCGCGCAACCAGTCCGGCAAGTTGCGCATATAAATATGCGCTATACACAATACAAAATTACGCTAAGTAAAATTCATTTTATTATTTTTTGTTCAGGGCACCATGAATAATCATGCTCATCTCGTGTGATACAATGAGTGGCTACCACTATAACTGTAAGTGCACTAACTGAAAACATAGAACTTCCCTCAGGTTTAAGAATATGTAGATCAAGCTTATGGAAAATCGCGAATTGCCCTCGTATTCGCTGTTAGTTATGACGATTTTCACCCAGTACTTTCCGATTTTATGCAGTACTCATGACGTTTTCAGCGATTTTCCGTCAAAATCTACGTTTTCGTAAGAATTTCTTGCGTTGCGCGATGATGGAAATATGTTGCTGCCCTCGTTGATAGGATTCTCATTGCGCCGCTTTTGGAAGGGAGATTGGGGCTCAGAATAATGTCCATGTTTAGCAGTGACGTGCAGAGAATTCTGGTATATATCCTCAGGTTCGTGCTTTGGGGGGACATCATATGTCTGTTCAGCTTCTTCAATTGAAGGGACATCATAGGCTTCCTCTTGATCATCACTGTTATGGTGAGACACTGGAGGTACATCATAGGTGTCCTGTGCGTCTTCGTGTTCATGTTCATCCTGGTGTTCAGGAGGGATGTCGCAGGTTTCCTCATGATCATCAGGACAAACATCGTTATATAACCTAAGATTATCCTCATGTGTACCCAGATTGTCTGGCGGTGGTGTTGTCACGTGCACAGCACGCGGCCCCTCGAGTTCGTTCGTGTGGCCTTGCGCTGCAGCTTTGCTGTCATGCAAAGACGCGCAGCAGTTGGGCTGGCCTGTAGTTGACTGACGTGCAGGAAATGTAGTTGACAGGTTGCTCGTCACAAAGTTGACGGGTTGCTCATCACTAACATTGCAGATTTCGTTCGTGTAACTTAGTGGTGCTCCTTTTTCCAGAGTACGAGCTAAAAATACAACACTATGTTATTGAGCTCGGACATTTCGAGTGGGGGCAAGCTCTCGTGGCTTCATATTCCTTACTTTTGAAATTTTCCTGCATTTTGTCATCTTGTGCTTCAAAAGGATATCCGAAGTCGTCCAGTGAACATAGCTCATAGATGATTTCTGGAAACAAAATTCTTTTTTCTGGGTTGCTGTGCCAGCATTTCAACATGATATCGTACACTGGAGTAGGGCAACTGCCTGGTTTTGAGAGAAGATTGCCCTGACATAGAGAGGATGAAAGAAAAGACCAGGATTAATAGAAACTAAAAAAGACCTATTTCAAACAAATCAAATGTCGTTGTTATTCAAAGAAGTGTTCTTATAGCGTATTTTCTCACCTCCAAAATCAACTCCATTGTTTTACTGTTATCATAGTCTTCGTAAGGTAACTTTGCAAACGTGAAGACCTCCCAGAGTAAAACACCATACGAGTACACATCAGAGTATGTCGTGAATTTACCGTCAACGAACGCCTCCGGTGGAAGCCAACGAACTGGAAGCATTCTCGTCTTGTCCATCTACAAGGAAAGATTAAAGCAAATAATATACGTCATCATTTAAATATAATGCTAGTTCACTCAACTCACTCTGTAGTATTCGGAATCGTACATGTCACGTGTCAAACCAAAATCGGATATTTTGACGATCAATCCCCTACCAACCAGACAGTTACGCGCAGCCAGGTCTCTATGGACACAGTGTATGGCAGATAAATATTTCATGCCTGAGGCAATCTGAACAGCCATTCCAAGCTGATCTGTCACTGTCAGCTTAGGGTACGTTGAGTTTTTCGCTTCGGCCTTGTCGTCACAATTTCTTAAAAAACTTGCGAGATCTCCGAATTCAACGAATTCAAATATCATGCAGTAAGGTTCTCCCGCAAGTGAAACACCAATCTAGATAAATTGAAAGAAATAATGCAGTCAAGTTAGCCAAACAAAGTTCTCAGATCACTACAAAAGACCCCTGAAACCTCTTCTCACCAATTTGACGACGTTTGGATGACTAAATGTTGACATGATGTTGACTTCTTGACAGAATTCTTTGATGGCGTCGTGTGATGATCCTTCTCTCAATGTTTTGACGGCGACAATACGAGATGTTTCTCCTTTGATCTCATCATTCACTTTGCCTTGGAAGACTAAACCATACTGACCGGCGCCAAGATCTTTCAGATACTCTGAACGGGAGAAGAAAGTTGATTATTGTACGTGTAGTGCTTGGCTCTCCTGTAAAATTGATACTGGTAACAATTTCAAAGAATGGTTTATAAAAGAATGATTACTTCACAGGGAGGGTGAGGTTCTGCGCGGGATAATTTAAACGCGCTGATAACACCAGATTTTACAACACGTGTCATCTCTAGCTAATCCGCTATCAATCTAGAGATCCCTTACCTATATTATCCACAGGTATTTCGAGTACCCCTCTCGACTTACAGATATCCATGAGTTCTGTCAATTCTGAAGGAGCCACCTTCCACTCTCTGATTCTGTCTCTCATTGATATCACATGTGAAATCCTTGCATTCTTCACCTCGGATGCATCATCTTTGCCATTTTCATAATGTATCGAGTGTAATCTCGCTTTCTTCGTCAAATTACGATGATGTATACCGCATAATATTAACAGTAATGTGAGAACAGGGATTCCAAGCGCTATGATCACAATTATCATCGTGTCCAACATTTCAGAGTCACTTTGTTTCGAAGGAATGTCTGAAAAGAAATGAAGGCTGGTTGTTGAGATGTTCACATTTCCGCATGTGACACTTAGTGAGGGGATTCTTTTGGTACGAAACATATGTAACTGAGTGATCAATAAAGGATCTTCACACTGTTTCAGGTGGAGTACAACAAAGCTTTAAAGGGTATATACTACTTGCTTTATGTTTTGGAAGATTTCGTTTAGTATTTGTCATCTCGTATGTTTGCCCAACGTTTCATTTGAGAAGAGTTACCTTGCTTCTACGTCGTACTCACCAATATACGGTAGATGGTGACATGTCCCGTTTCCTTCAGACGATCTCTTTAAATCTTTGCATTCATCGAAATGAAAAACAGTTCCAGACACTTTTCCGTGTAGTATAAACTTGCCAGCTCCTACAAGCTAAGAAGCAATAAACTTCCCAGTTTCACTACTAAGTACGAAACCTTGAAAAGAGGAAATGGAAGTGAACCCGATTTGGAAGTTCCTGCTTTGTTCAACAAATGCAAGGAATATTAAACTTGTTTTTGTTGTGCGTGGGAAGAGAATGTAGAGAGATTACCCGAAATCACGGAACTTAATGAACTAACCCTGTTTAAATCGTTGCCACAAATTTCGAATAGATATTTACAATCTTCTTGACAATATTCCAATCTTTCCCCCTGGGTAGAACAGAGCGGGAACAAGAAAAAACAAACGCTGTTCTCCAAAAGTTTCTTGCATTTTTTGCTCTTCTTTGGCTCGTTGTAAATCGGTTGTACAGCTTCTAGGAATTGTATAGCGATGCTTTCAGTGCCGTTCAAACCAAGAGTCGTGTTGATGAAGCGAGGAGCTGTCGAGTTGAGCTGTTTCTCGCACACCCCTTGGTAGTGTACACATATTCCCGACTGATGGTTTCCTTTTGTACCTAAGTAGTGTAACACTGACTAAGTAATGGACAGACGCGGAGTTTACGCGGAGCTATCAATTTCAGGCCTTGCATTCGTATAGGCATTGCATTTATAGTGTTGATTCTCTGTTTCAATAAGCAAATGAAATTTTTTGCAAGAAAAACGTCAGTTGTTGTAATATAGTGTTCTTGCATTTTTCATGTACTAAAAATGTTTCTCGAGCACGTATTTAACCTATGTCTTCTGCATTGTAGGAGCACCAAGGTGGATATTGCATCAAATTACTACACCAAGAAAATGAATGGCTGTACAAGGTATAAAATCATTCTCTTCTTTATTATTGATGTGACGTCATCGAGTGACGTCATTCTTTGTATAAGTATTAATTAACCGTACATTTATTGACTCTTAATTAACCGTACATTTATAGGCCTGGGCGCGTGACTAAATGTTTCGCCGTACAACAGTTTTTGTTTAACCAAGAATGATACGTTTTTACTACGGGAAATATTTTCCTAATTATCTGACATACCGCGCATATTTGCGCGAAGAAAACGTCGTGGTGAGAAATTTCGTAACTTTGCTTGTTTTATGATCAAGTCGAATGAGAACAATGCAGTTAATTGATCAACAGTATTTTTTTGAAAAACAAATCAGTGAAAGTTTTGTTTGAATAAACCTTTGTGTGTGAGGCTAAAAAACAGCCCATTTAGTTGATGCTTCAGCTGCGTGTTTCTGCATGTCACGTTGGACTCTGCCCTAGATGATGGACTTTGAAACATGCTTACGAAACTTCCTGAAATTTATCGAAAGCTGATAATGATTTCCAGGCGTTTATTTCAACTTCGGTTTCAACATCAGGACCGCCGCATTTTAGGCAAAGGCATCGTATTTTATTGCTAAAAAAAGTTCTTGAAAAAATGTCAAAAATTTCATCATTTGCCGAGCTGTGATTAATCTGAGATGAAAATGTTCACAAATAATTCCTGTAAAATTTACATTCCAAAGTATAAAATTTCACTTTAAAATCTTGATTTAAGTTAAATGCTGTCAGAATTAGTTTGAGAGTTGTTATGTAACATCTTAATTGAAAAAACAAAAACCACAGTTTGATCCCTACGCATTAAAAACACCATGGCGTTGTTATCAGCACGTCCATACTACAGACATGTCAGATGACCCTAAGAATTCCAAGCAGAGAAACAAGTTTGGACATAAATATATAATCTCATAATGCAAAAGGAAAAATATTAACATTGCAGTGAAAATACGTGTGTGTGCCAAAAAATGTATTGACTTTAGTCCTTCGTGCCTCGAATGGTCAAAAAAAACCTCAAAAGTACAGTAACTATTTAATATCAATGAATGACTACATTAAGAACGCGTTCAGCATGACTTCTGCATACTATGCAACATGAAGACAAAGTGAAAATTGGCTGTACGTGACGCAATTTTAGTAAACATGCAAATGAGGTCTGTAATCCCTGACAGATACTACCTACTGACTTACCCATAGTAATGACGAGCAATATAATCAATAAGCAGCATGTTACACTCGTGTTCGTCATGTCTTGCATTCTCGTGACTACTTTAGACTTTCAGAGGCGTAGATGAAGCGGCATCTAGTCGGAAGTACAAGTAGCCGCAGTATAGACCTATGTTGTTTCTCTGGACCATCCTTCCCCGCAGGGCGCAAGACGCATGTAGCGTACATGCAGCCTGGCTTTGCGCCCGGCACGTTTAAATTGTGCGCGGTCGTGGTGTGGTCGTGCGCTCGCCGTAAGCGGGAGACTGGAATGCGGTCACGCGTGGAGAAAATGCTTTCGCGAAAATGCGGCGGATGGCTGCTTGTGCCGTGCGCAAATGACGAATTGCGCATGGATGCATTTACAGTCGCGTGCGCGGGACAGCTTAAGACTTTCAAAGCTTCGAAATATTCCTTTATTCTAACAATTTATTCAACCTAAGATGACTCTTCTGAATGATTTCACTTAAATATATTTCTATTTCCCTGCGCAGATTTCTAGGAATCTGGAAGCTGGAATAATGTCTCGCAAGCTTTCTCAATATCATCCACAATGAGAGGAGTGACCATTTCTCGAAACCTGAAATGAGAAAAATTATAGAAGGTAGGAGACTGTTTGCTTAAAGTCGTTTCATTCATTGTCCTACCGAGACAAAGGCAGATATTCCTGGTTAAATTTCTTGAATTTGACAACCTGGAATTAGAAGAGATTGCACATATGATAGATAACGCAACGTCCTATCCCAAATGAACTGCGCTACTTACTTTGCCACAGTAGAGCATTCGGACGAAGTGCTTTCCATCCTAACAAGGAGGGGGAAATGTGGCTTAGTGATTTTTTGCATTTGAACACATCTAACTAGCCTCATATCTAGGTGCTATTTTGCCCCTCACATTTTTGTGGTTATTATCACCTTGCTTTCTAACAATTCCAGTGACATATATGCTGCAAAGGGAGGCCACTTGTCCAATTTTATGTCAAACACAGAGAATAGGGTCAACAAAGTTGTGTCATGAACTGAACACAAATGTAACTTGTACTGGCTAAAGAATGCAAAAAATACATGCATGAGATACATACAAGAAATTACCCATTTTCACTAAGTCTGCTTGAAAATGTTTGTGTCTAATTATACCTTGTTTCATCCACTGCTGACTTCATATTATCATAAACACTTTGAAGCATTTGTCCACTGGATAACGGTAGAACTAAGCCACTAAATGAATGTGTGCACTTTAGTAGGTTTATTATTTTATTGATTTTAATCAATTTCCTTGAGTTAGTTCATCTAAACTTAGATCACATACTTTGTCCAAGCTGGAGGTGAGAGGAATGAGTCGGCCAAATGTTGCAGTGCATGTTTTTCAATAATATCCATAAAACTCTTCACGTTGTCTGGATAGGTTTTATTGTGAGCCTATAAAATGTGTAGCAATTGCCATGGTGAAATGAAGACGTGTATTCATGAAGCCAATTGATTAATGAGAAAATAAAGTCGCTTCACCCTTCGACAATTCAAGTCATCAAAAATGTCGATAAATGTTATCTTAGGTGCAGAATGCCCAGTCATGTTGAAAAACTTCTTAAGATCCTCAGCATATCCTGGCAAACGGTGTCCAGTTTGAAAACAATACTTTATATACTGACGCAAAGATTTGCATGTTTGCCAGTTTGGAAATAAATATTCTTCAGCCAGTGGTATTGTCCAGAATGTGACTGGATCTAAAATGATGTATACTGAAGTTACTTTTCTATGCTTTCATGCATTAATTACAAAATATAACTCACCGCTGATAGTTTTAAACATTCCTGCAACCACACATCTCAGTGATTCGATTGTCCTTTCCACATTTGTGGTGCGAAGACTAAAGAGAAATTTGCTAATTCAAGATGAGCCTTGTTTTACTCAAACAAAAACTCTGAAACTCACAAGACAGTATTTGGGTCAAATGTCTCAGAAATAAAATTCAGTTTGTCGATATACAATTTCTTTAGTTCTCTGCCAAGATCAAATGTCTGCTGTTGACCAACTATTGTCATTTGACCTTTACAACAACCACCCTACAAGTAGAAGATTATCCTAAACTAATGAGCACACTAGTGGGGACCTTAATATGATCAGTTGCGATGGTATATAAGAAGTGCCACAGGTACACAAACAAACAGTTCTGAAAAGTTACAAATTACGAATGTAAGTGCTAATAAACTGAAAGTAAACAAACGAACCTGCAATACATCTCTAGTGAGAAAAATCTCTTGAGGAATTCGGCGATTTTTTAAATCTCGTAGTTCATACGCAAGTTTTGTGTGTTCGAGTTCATATCTGAGTTCATCTTTATTCCAGACAGTCGCCTCCAAACCGGGAATCAACTTGAGAGGTGTGCGCGCGCCGTGTCTGAAAAACACTTGTACAAATTTGAGGTCGAGATTCTCACTCCGTACGCCAATGTCTTTAGCTTCTAAATTCTGCTGTTTAAAACCTAAAGATTTCACAGCAATAAACGAGCCAACTGCTAATCCGCATGCAACAGATAGAGAACGAAGCATAGTTGAATTAAACACCCCCCTGGAATTTTGTTTATTGAACTTGGCGGAAAATTGCGCGAGTCCGTCATTTTACCGCCTTTTGCGTAATCTTGCCGCGAAATGGCGTTTGAAAACAAGAACATTTGCTTGAGTTGCTGTAAAAAAATGCAATCGTTTTGATTCAGTCTAATGTTTATGCAAGAGTTTGACAAATCAATTTTACAAATATAAGGGTTGCGGGCTGCCTGAAGATCAAGCTTGAATAGATTTTGAAAAATTTCTGTGAACTATGGAAAGTGATCAAGTAAACACTGATCTTACTACGAATGAGGATCAGTCTTTCATAAAGCCTGAGACAGAAGAAAAACGAAATACTCTCGATGTAAAAGGCTCAGATATTTTCACGTCAAATATGGAGAAAATAGCTGGTCAGTTGACAGATGGATTTTTGTCTGAAGTTCAACCACAATTGGTGGAGTTAAGAGAGAAAACAAAAGAAATTATGTAAGTGCTGCATTGTCTCTTTGAGTTTACTCCAGATGGCCCTTGACCTTCATTTTGACTTTTCCATTTACCTCTTTTCTCCATTGATGTTTTTGTTAACAGTAAAAATCAGGGAGTTTTAATTGAAACTATCCAGCAAGAAAACAGAAAATTCTCAGAAAGTGCTGAAATTGAAGAGCTCGCAAAAATGGTAAAATTTGGGCTTACAGTCAAGTGTAAATATATCCAATATTGCAAAGAATAGTATTGCCATGTTGCCATTATTTCTGACTGATGTTCTCTTTAATTTAGATCTCTGTAGTGCAGTTTTACTACATGAAATTAAAAAAGATAAAAAATGATATGGATCATTTGGATGACAGATTAACGAAATTAAAGGTGAACTATGCCAATTGTAAAATTCTTTAAAATATTTATGAAGAGTTGATTTTCATCTTTTTTAAACAGAAAAGGTCTTTAAAGTTGAAGGAAAAACGACAGAAGAAAGATGACAATGAAGCATTAAGAAGAGAACAAGAGTTGGCTTTGGAACAAGAACTCACAGCCAAACCTGCAAAATAGCTCAACCTAGAGTAACTCTGTGGATGGAGTACCAAATATAATGTTTACATATATTTCACCCATCATAAAGCAACAAGTGTTGTCCGGCTGAGATCATTGTCTTGAACGTTGGAGAACAAAGCAGATTGCATTACACTTTGGTGGGTTAGTTCACAGTACATTCTATCTCCAATCTGGCAATGTGAACTGTAACTTGAAGGGTTGAATAGTATAATAAAGTTATAGGTATACCGTGAGCTATATTTCTTTCAAAATATCGACAGATTTTATCAACTTTCATGACTTTAATGATACATGAGTGCAACAAAGGTGCACTGAGCCACCTTTCTCTCATCTTTTTACAGTATATGTTTTAAGCAATAAAAACTCTTCCCTTTATGAAGTGTTCACAATAGTTTATAGTACAATGGCAGGATTCACTTTAGGTTCACTGCTTGAGCAAGTCATTTTGTATTATTCTGAGTATAACTTTAAATATGGATATCTATAATAGAGTTTGTACAGGTATATATATCTTAGATCACATTTCATGAGGTCTATGTTCACCACTTGGCATGGCTGTCAATACTTCATCTAGCAATTGCAACGCTCTGTGAAGATGAATCTCAATCCAACATGGTGTATCTTTGATGCTCTTGCGGGGATAGTCTGGACCCCAACCTTTCACAAAACTCATGCGTAAAATACACAAGCGACGAAGATCATCAACGCCAATACCTAAAACAAAGATAATAATTAGACTTAGTTAGACCCCTATATTTTCATAGTTTCCTTGTAACTTGACACCTGCAAGGCAAATCTTAATGAGTAAATGTTATTCACATGTTGGCTCACCTGTTCCTAGCTGGGAAATGGGCATCAGAGCACCAGGTCCAACACCACTTGCAACTGCAGCTGCTTGCGCTGCTGCGGCTGACTGAGCTGCATGTGCTTGTTGACGAATTTGTCTGAAACACTGGCCAAGATCAAAGACTTTGATATAAGCACCTGGGTAAATCTTGTGTACAGCATCACCTGGTGAGCGACCTGACTCACGGTCAAGATAATAACTTTGCACAAACACGCTGTGCTCACTAAGACATCGTACCCACACATCGCCTTCACCACGGACTTCTAAATTCACTCCTTTCCCTACAGAATATCGTAACAATAAAGCGTGTTATTACATTGTATTTGGCAAGCAGCCTTCACTCTGAAACATACTAGTACTATTACAAGAAGCAAAGTTTACACAACATATTCACTTTCAGATGGGAGTTTCAACACCTGTTCAATTGTTGTCCATACTCACCAATATGCAATCTGGCTTTCTCACTTGCCTCTGTTCTATGAACATTAGAAAGCTGACCAAGACAAAACCTATGCCCACCAGATGGGTCGACATAACCATCAATTGTGACAGAAGAACAATTAGATGGTACTTTAAATATTTCCCCAACTTGCTGGTCCAGTTCAAAATATGCAATAGATGACCAGTGGTCAGGTGCTAAATGCAACATAAAACATTTTATGCACGAACAAGGTTTAATATGAGCTGAATTGCTATTTTGCTGCTTACGTGGATGTTTTGAAATTGGGCCGGGCATCTCACATTCCGGGACTTGTTTTTGATCCCCTAGGCAGAAGGAATACTAGACAGTATGAGCATGTTAATTACATCCCCACTATCAAATGATGAGACTTACAATACTGGATTGTACTGGATGGTGGAGCGTAGCTAGGCGTGCTTGGCTGTTGACCAGGCCAGCCTAAAAACAAAACAAAAATATTAAATTTCTGAACAGTGGCATGATATGTGTCATTACAAGTTTACTATGAATTAGCAGGTGGGACCATACCAATGACTTGACCATTCATAGCTTTTCCATCAACGGACACTGTGTGAGCTATGCCTTGACCATCTAGAAATATTAAATACAAAGCTCATCTCATTTACTACCTAGTTAATAATTCATCAGACATGAATCTTACCAGGAAAATGATGGTTAAAGCCGTCGGAATGAGCGTCAGGAGTGTGAAAATTTGCATCCGCTTATGAAAGTTCAAGTTAGTTTATTAAATGAAATACTGTCTATATTTCTAATACAGTATTAAACTTACCACGAGTGATGGACAAGCCGAGGTCTAAAAATATAATAGTTGAATTGAAAAAACCAATAGACTTTAATTGTACACTCATTTTCTACCAGAACTGTTCTTATATTTTGCCTGTTTCAGGCTCAAAATGTTCTTAGCTTGTTCTTGCCGTGCACTCTTTGGGGATTTATATTACAATGACATTGCATGAGATTAGGTTTAGGATTAGTTTCTAAGATTAGTTTTAGGATTACCATCAATATTGATGGAACAGAATTAGTACTAGTTTGATACTGTACTTTGCTGACAAGTCCACCTAAATTTTAGATTCTTTTTTATTGAATGTGAGTGATAAGTGCCATGCTTGTTCAATGGGGCTCCTGACATGTTCTCATAAAATGTGTCATTTCTTGTATGGGGGCAACACTGCATTGAAGGCGGCACTACTCAGGGAATGGGGGCAGTGCTTAAACATGTAATAAAGGCTATGTAATCTAGTGTTATGTAATCAAGCCGCAACATCAGGTCACTTCTCATGATACATGAGGGGGTGCATAATTGCAACAATACAAACATCCTATTATCGCCTAGTTTCAAGAGTGAATGACATCAAAGATCAATTGACCACAGAAATAAACAAACTCTAACTGTGCTTAGGCTGTAACTACAACAATTAAAGAAACCTTTACAGGATAATTATGTATGTACAAACACAATATGAACAATAACTTTAACATGCTAATGATATTAATAGTACAATGTGTTATATTTACCTGGTGACACAACTCTCTCATAATGATAGGGATTAACACAAACATTATCACACTTTAAATCAAAAGCAAAACGACAAAACTGAACGTGTTTCAGTTCGTTTTTGTGTAGATCTGGCCATCGCCATATTCTAGCATATATTACATGAGGGAACCCTTTCCTTCCCGCAACTTGGAGTCTACCATCCAATGTTCGTTGTATTGTCACGCACTTTGAAGGATGACTGCCATTTGTTGTGATCGCTGTGATTAAAGATTCTAATTCATCTCGTTTCTCCTTCAGTTTCTTCACCAATGATTCTATAGCTCTCTTTGCAAATGCCTCCGATTCACCTCCTTGTCTATGGCACATCAAACTGTGCACGATACTCATACACGCATCTGAACTCGTTGGTGCCAGAGCCATGATTTCTGCGGGATTTACTCGGATCTTGTATAAACAATAAAATCACGTTTCCCTGAGTGATTTCCTCGTATATGCTTGATTGAATTTACTCACATTTCTTGTTGTGAAGAAGTTGA
>JAODVQ020287892.1:0-12518 GCA_025400075.2 Phenganax stokvisi
AATAGGCTTAGAGATTTACTTGCATTCAGAGAGTTCAATAAATATCTATTTCAACTTATTCAACCTTACGACATTACAATGGCCATATAAATTCACATTATTCCCTCTCTTGGCCAAACCCTCTCCGGCTCCTTTGGTACCCACATATATTCCAGTTTCGTCCCTTTCCTCTGTTTCTGTGACAGGAAACTTTAATGTGGACATTTAGGCAATGCATTTATCTGACTTACCTGATTCACACTGATCTCTGAGATAAACGTAGGGTAGCACTAATTCCAAGATCTCAGTCATGCCTTTTCCTGCCATGTTCTCTTGCCCTCCCCGGTAGTTACATATAGTTTACTCTAGTTCCTCTCGTCTCTCTCTGTAATAAAATTTAATATGCACATCTAATACTATGAGTTAACCAAACCTGGTATGCATATTCTTTGTGTAATGCATCATCTTAGAAGCCTAAAAAATAAAACTGCTCATGCTTAGTTTGTGGAAATTTTGCTAAACTGTGGGTTTTCGAGGTCCTCTAGGGTTAGGCAGAATACTCGGCCATTATCTTAGTTAAGCTTCCAGACTTGTTTGTATACATCACAAAGCTGCTGCTACCATATATCTTAATTAAGTTCCCAGACTTGAATATGTACATCACATTCCGTGGAAATATGCGTGCATGTATAATTCCCAAGTGCATTTGTTGCAGAGCTTAGGGGATGGAGCCAAGGTTAGTGCACGCGTTGTTTGTCTAGCGAATAGGTGAGTTTATTAGTGGTGATGTTTCGCTAATGTAGTTTCCCCCTCCTTTCCTACAATCTTGGCTACACCCCTGGGTTACGTTATGCATACATCATTTGCCGGGTTTTACGAGCTAAAGAGCAGTACCAGGAGGATATCGAGTCCTATTAAAATGCTCATGTGTTGGCTAATGCCTCCCTCTCAATGTGTGCATACCGTTTCTCAGTGGGAGTCAGGGAGCACGACATATAGTTTATTGGTTGTAGTTCTCCAGTCTCCTGATGCAACCAGGCTGTTTTGAGGATGCATCAGCTAAGATCCCGGCGTCTAAGTTTGGATCTAAGTGTGCGATGACTGGACTGTCAATAATCACCTTCTGGAAGGCTGTCTTCTGCCGCCAGCTGACGCCCGTACTAGCGCTGTGGCACAATGTCGACTGTGAATGTTTGAACATTTGTGTACGTTGTACAGCATATTGTGTCATGTCCAGAGCTGTAGGGCGTAGTAGATGGTTCAAGAGGAGGACAAAGTGGCGTGTTCTTGTCACCTGGCTTGTATACCTGATCTACAAGCGGCGTACAGCAATGCCAAGAAGTATTTGAGCTTGTCCTTTCTTTATAATATGAAAAATGTGAAGGATGAAAGAAATGCGTACTTCAGATCGAGAATCCCATTTTCATTACATCTGCATGTCTAAGGCTGAGTTTAAATGTGAAGTCCGTGTATAAAAGGAGGTTGTCCGGTACTGGCAATTTTCTTTTATTGACATTTTTGACGTTTGCCCGACAAAGATGCACTAACATAATGGTGGACAAACATACTGAAACAACCACCTACTATGCACAACTCCGTGGCGGTATGAACACAAATGTTTGATGAAAATCCATTACTCTATGCAAAAGACGAGCCAAATCCCGCTGGAAACGCAGGAAGCGTTCCTATCAAAGCGGTTGAACAACACCCGTTCTCTGCTCCGCGAAGCACAGCGACAGTGTGGTAGCCACGCCCTGCCGCTGACTCAGCGAAAGAAAGACAGCTGCAATGTGCTACGAGAAGACGTTTCTCGCGACCTGCTCACTTTCTGTGGTTCAAACAAGTCGTTTTGTAGCCTTTCCAGCCCGTTCTCCATGATGGTTAGTTGGTTTCCAAGAGAAGCTGCCTACATAGCAACCGTCTTCAGTCGCTCGAACCAGCCGTCGTTCAGCCCCGCTTTTGACTGTTTGCTTCTCTGTCCTGGGTAAGGAACACTTTTGGCTAAGAATATAGCGTAGTTCTTTTAGTAGTAAGGCGTACAGAGACAACTTCACGGCAAGCTGTCGGGCCGTTTGTTTACATAGAACCTACGAGCTGTATGGACGCTCAACAGGCGGAGCTTGCCGTTTCTTTTGTGTACGAACAGTGTTATGGTCATGAAACAGCTCATTCTGGCTTGTTTGTGTGGGGAATAGCTCGCGTGTAGCTGTGTTGTGGAACGAGAAAGACAGCTGTGAAAGACAATCATCTTTCTCGTTCTGGGCAAATGTAAGAAATTGAAGTTTGCCCGTACCGGATAACCCCCTTTTATACCCGGGATACCCAGGGTTCCACGCTCCCATAATAATTCTGTATTATAAACGCGCACTGCATCTTTAATGTCTTGTTAGAGTAGGTGTGGCACATGCAAGTATTTTTACCTCATAAATTATGTGTGTGTGTACTAGGTAACCACTTTCTCCTGTTACATCATTACAAGAGTTTTACAAAGCCTAATATATGTCCAGGGGAGAGGATTGCCATAACATTTAGATATCTAGATACTGGAAATTCTCAGGTGACACAAGGTTACTACAACATTGCATCATTGACAATGCGAATGATTTTCAGGTGTCACATTCATTTAATAATTATCAAATTGGACGTTCAACTGTTAGTAGGATAATCAGGGGGACATGAGAGGCTATTTGGGAGGTTTTGCAGCCATATGTAAAGGCATCATTATCTGCAGCAGAGTTGCAAGCCATCAGTAATCAATTTCAGAGTGTAGGTTATTACCTATACTAAAACTTTTGGATATTACTTTAAAGAGTCTCTTCTTAGTTTGCATAGATGGGAAACATATTGTATTGCAGTCCCCAAAAAATTAAGGTTCTGAGTACTTCAATTATAAGCACACTCACTCCATTGTATTGATGGCTGCGTATGATGCACATTACCGGTAAGGTCATGCACTTTTATGGAAATTCCTGCCTATATTATAATATAATTATACCTTGATCGCAAGCTTAATTTTATGTAGTTGATGTTGGGAACTCTGGACACCACAGTTATGGTAGTGTTCTGGCTAATTCACTGTTTGGACAAGCATTGGAGGAATGTTTGCTTAAATTTCCCAAACCTTGTGGCTTACCAGGCAATTTAATGAATCATACATGATAGGTATATACTATTAATGTTCCATTTTTAAGGAGATTACAACAGGGTTCTGCCAGTCGTCATTGTAGGTGATGAAGGATTCCCACTAAGGGTGAATATGCTAAGGCCCTACCCTGGCAGAAATCTCCCCAGTAAGATCGGATGTACAGCCACATTTACATTATTCACTGAATTATGTTCCTGAAAATTATATATAGGCTTAGCCGAGCGAGGCAGGTCATGGAGAATATGTTTGAAATTCTTGCATCGAGAATTTCCAGGCATCCTATAATCACTGAGCCAGTAAGAAGTATGACTTACACAAAGGCAGCTATAGCCATCCACAACTTCTTATGGGTGACTGAGTCTTCCAGCTATTGTCCACCAGGATTCATAGGCAATGAGGATGGTGTGAGCAATGTGGTCAGAACTTGGAGAGATGAACACCAGTGAACAGGCCTTAACGCTGTTTCATCAGTTGGCATCAACAAGTGTGTGTACCTACAGACTTAAGATAATATAACAGCTAGCTATGTAGCTACTTATAGCTACAATAAAACTCAAACAATAATATGATGACTATTGAAAGATACTCAAGATGCGCAGCTGATGTTCAAGACTCTTTCAAGGGGTACCTTTGTTCAAACGCGGGTCTAGTTAGCTGGTAATACAACTATGTGTGGAGGACATCGTAGTAATTTTGATTGTCTTTCACATCACTGTCATATCACTAACGTATTTGACATCACTGTTATAAAAGGATGATATATGCTAAAAATTTAGAGTGTCTGCATCTGGAGTGGTGTGAGATCAGATATAGCCTTTAGACAAATTATTTGGCATAGACTGTATATTGGCCACACATGGTTGAGCTGGTGTAGATGGAAGGTAGGGGTCTGGGGGGTAGGAGTGATAGGAGGCAGCTGGGTGGTGGCTACGCTGGACTTGCATTTCAGGAAATTGAGCACTAAACAATAGCCTATCAATTTCTATTGTAGTATATGCATGTTGCCTGGGAGTAAGACTTTGCAAAATGGAGGATAAAAATGTTCCTCAACATAACACTCCTCTTAAGCATGCAACTTTGATAGGATTGCCTTCTCTTAATCATCAGCACATGATTTCTTATATTTTGTTGCCTTTATGGATGACTGGTAATGGGCCACAGGCGTCCCTCTGGAAGATGTTTCTAGAATATAGGTCTCCTATGTACTGTTACTAGGGTAGCCAGAAAAACTTAATTAAAATTTTGTTTTGTTGTATTTCTTACTTGTCTGAAGAATTTATCTCATTCTGTTGTCCTTCAGCAACTAAGACAGCTAGCTAGTAAATTTGTAATCATACTTTCTCAGCAAAATGTTTTTCGAGATTTTGGTGGACTCCGTGTTACTAACACTTTTCCCCTGCTCATTCAAAGTTTAAGGTGGATAGGCAGCTAATTTATGTTATAGCTGCTATTGTAACTGGGGATCAACTAAAATATTCACCACCATGCGTAAAAGTAGCCTAACGTTGCGTAACGTAACAGTAACCTACCGCTACTTTACCTCTACGTTACCTATTGCGTTATCAGCTGTAAAACAAGTGTGTGTTAAAATTTTGTCAGGCAAAGACACAGCAGGGCAGAAATGGACGAAGTCAGACAGGTTAGTTGTGATGGATATACAAAATTACAGTTGTAACACTATAAATGATGTTGGTATTTTATGGTGACTGCAGGTGAAATATTCTAGCCTTGTTTGGTGTGCGCTAAATGGAATCAAACTGGATATTGTATTGCAATATCATGTATTATAGTTGTGAAAGCCTTCTTTTATGTCTTTCCATATCTTTCCCGACACATGAATTCGTCCAAGTACTGAGGACTTTAACTCTTTGGGGCCCATAGGCACTCGAGTGGCCTGTAACGTAACGTTACGAACGGTAAAACGGAGTGAAAAAAACTTTTTAAAAAAAGTCGCGCAAGATGCATCCTACCGAGGTTCGAACTCGGGTGGTCTTGTTCTGAACTCTGTCGCTCTACCTTCTGAGCCACTCTAAGCAATTAGCGGTTGTGAGTAAAAACATGTCTCTTATTGCGTATTACGCAGTCAAAATTACGCAATAAGTCGGGCCCCAAAGAGTTAATGACAACCTTTCATGTGTTTTAGCTTCACCTTTATACGATTCCAGTACAACTATACATGTTGCGTATGGACACCTGTGGTGGGATCTATGAAGATAATCAAGTGATTTAATGTGTGATGGCTGGTGACGGGAGTAAGTGATGCTACGCTGTTGTATGCTCGCCACTTATCAGAGTGCATCACTGTACCTGGAGCCTAATGATCAGAAGGAGTGTGGCGGCATCTCTTGCTTACACAAGCTCCATGTATCCCAGTGCTGGAGTGTAGAAGGTATCTACCAGTCCAAGCACCCATGAATCCTGGTGCTATTATTAATTAAGGTAATTTAATTATACATATATGTGTTACGCATACCCACCTTTGCTTTATGATGGAATTGCAGGGGCGTAGCCAGGATTTTTGGAAAGGGGGCGAGCGCAAAAATATTTAAACAGGAAACCACTCCCATTAATTACCTAACTTGTGTAACTGCGTGTGCTAACCATAGCTCCTTACCCGGCCCGCAACGAATGCACTGTGTGAACACATGGCCTTAAGGCTCGAAACGAGGCCCTCTTAACACGAATTCCCCCACAATTACACGGAGCTTGCACGTACTGGGGAGATTACACGCATGTTCGGTGGATAAATTACACATGGAATTTGCGTACTGTTGGAAGGAGAAGGCCTAGTTTCGGAGGCTACCAGCTCGACTCGTTCATTAGTGAATAAGAGCTTTATAGCCTACCTTTCCGTTGCTTAGAATGTGTGGTAAGTATACGAATAAAGTTTTGGTTTCCGGAAAAAAGGAATGAGCCCGAGGGGGAGGGCTGAATAAACCGCAACAAACCGACTAGGCATGTGATAATTGGTTTATTGCCCATTATGACACCGTGTGACATCACTCTTACCTTTGATTACGCAAGCAACTGACATTTTGAACAGGTGGCGAGAAAATGGCAGGCTGATCTCTCTTCTTTATTGGGTCTTCGCGCAGCTCTGCCGTCGTTTTAGTTCATGCTTGATGTATGTAGGGAGCTAGCCAACTTGTAGCCGCCTATGCTGCTAGAAAAAAGCTACCAGATCAGCCCAGTCCTGACTGTTGCAGTAAGTAACGTGCGAGCAATCAAGCGCTTAGCTTTAAGACTGCTTAGAATGGCGTGTTTTAGCTGTAAAACACGTTGTTGATGTCCTCAGGCTCACCTATCTCACTGTAGCGCCTTATAGCTACGGCTACCGTCTCATCGCATGGTTACACTTTTTTTGTGCCTGTGAGTTCAGTAGTAAGCTTCTCGCTCTTTTGCTGTGTGGTTGGCAATGCTACGCGCTCGGTGAAAGTATGGTAGGCAGCTCTAATGGTTGAAAAGCTAGCTCTAGGTCCATACAAGCACGTTATGAAATTCCAGACACCAGTTATTCACACCTGCAACATCGCCCTGCTCCCTGACCACAGAGTAGTAGCGGATATATTATGCGGAATAAACCTAGCAACACCATAGCAACGGGCAATAAGTATTTTTACCGTTACTCCTAAACTACTTCTCCAATAATATTGCAGAGATTGACCGCCAAAGATGGATTGCTGGTGACTTCACAGGTCTGCATATTTTCTATTTTCTCAGTGTGCGTGGGGCTTAGTTTCTGTGCAGAACACAAGCATACACACATGTAGCACAAATTTGTGGGAGTGAACCTCAAGTAATGTATACATGCTATAACATAGCAGTTACTTTACTGTTACGTTGCAGCTACATTACGCAATGTTCATGTATGGTGGCGAAAATTATAGTTGATCCAATTCTTTTTTAATCGTTTAGTGTAACTATATAGGCATATACAGAGTGAGTTAGAGTGGTATTGCACTTGAAAGCTGGAAAGGCCCCATGTTACAATATTATAGTACTTAAAAGTATTATAAGGCATTTACAGAAGCTATTACTGAGATTCATCATCATCTTTCCCAGATGCTAGGTTCAAAATAGTGTCTAGCTTCTAATCTTGGCAATCTATTGGGTGGGAAGTTTCATCTTCATCAGTGATAAGACAGCGGGTTAGGTTCTGGATTAGAATCGTGGATCCTAATTTGTTTGCGTTAACATGCGCAGCGTTAATCAGAGTTTTAGTGGATTTAGCACCACGTGGGTCAGTAAGTTGGGTCTAAATAGGAGTGATTTGCAGCTGTAGCTATGGTTCAATGCCATATAAAACGATGACTAGTGTCTGAGGTGGACTAGCAATCTAAAATAGAGGCAAAGATTTGCTTTCTGGGCTGTTGATTTACCAGTTTTTGGTCAAATCTGGCTTTGACTACTTCCATTGTATATTTATTTTCTACTTCTTCATGCCAGCTAACAAGGCAATTGCTCCAAGGTTTTACGGTAAACAGTATGCTATCTATGCCATTATTTGCTACTAGTAGGTAACATTTTATCTGGAATAGCACTTTTAACACTTGCCTTTTCTCCTCTAATGTGGCTAGTAGCATTTAATTGTCGATTTTCTACCGGTTTACATAGGCTATAAATAGCAGAAAATATACTTACACATATTTTAGCCGATATTCTTGTCATTTTCTTGCTCTCACTTGCCGATAACACGAGTCAAGGTTGCATCTGTCTCGCGTCGCAATAACGGCAGCTAGCACAAGGGTTAGAACACTACTTCGGGGACTTTCTAGCTAGACAAGAGGTAGTGGAGTGGCAAATCTTCACATTTACTGCTTAATGCGGACCCTAATCAACCCCCCAAAGTAGGATTAACTAATCTGGATCCTAATACGGCTTTGCACGTTTACATGCCACCCAGATTAGGCAAATCAGGATTTTAATCCTGATTAAAAGTGCCTTGTAAATGCACCTATATGTGACCCACTACTGGAAAAGGTATAATTTCGGCAAAATATTAATTTCGAGCTACGCAACAAAATAGGTGAATTTGGGTCTCCCGGCGAGTATCTATTTTTTACATAGGCTTAAACTTTAATCTTTCTCCTACCTTCTCGTCCAAGAGCGATGTCAATTCGACATTCCTAGCGCCGGCACTGATCTCGCAAAGACGCAGAGTTTGAAATAAGGACCCGTGCGTGGTTTACGCATACGGATGAAATGTGCAGAGAGAAAATACGGTGTGTGATAGTATACGGGTAACCAAGGAAACACCATTGAAAACAATATGGCGTCCAGCAACCGTGTTACAGAGCGTACTGACGAAGGCGTGGTAGCGCTTGCGCTCCACGACCTAGCACTGTCACGCGGTGACCAGTGCTTGCTCTCAGAGTTTCTGACGGACTATTTTACATCTCAAGATGATGAATCTAGTCCTGGTGAGTATAAACATAGAATTTAAATAATCATAGTATACAATGAATTTTAACAGTAGAGAGTTAAGAAGAGGAGAGTGGAGAGAGTGAGTTAGACTCAGACGATGATTCTCCAGACCAGTTAGCCACTACAGCAAGCCTGCTAGCACCTGATCGCCAGGACAGTGTACTGGAGGAGGAAGAGGAGACAAATTAACCTCTGGTGTTGAACACTACACCAATCAACCTCAGTCCTGTGACTGAGACTGCAGAGTGACCAGATGAACTAGTTGTACAACAATTCCTCACCAGTGGTTGTGGTTGTGATCTAGTTCAAGGAGGTTGTAGCAGCATATTCACCAGTGAGTCCATCATGACTTCCAGAGGAGACTGTCGTGAACCAACCCGTGAAGAATTAGACATGGTGTTGCTAGGTCAGCTTGCGGCATTTACCAACACCAGTACACTCACCACTCACTCCATGACGAGACCTGGTTTGGCATCCACCAGTCAGCAGAGGTTGTACACGCACTACTGGTATCACGGGCAGAGGATTTGCAGGAAGACATTTCTCACTCTTTATGGGATATCGGACAAGAAGCTGCGCAACCTACAGAGGAGTCTGAGAGAAAATGAATTGGCACCAAGGAGACATGGTAACACTCGTAGGTTGCCTTCTAATGCCCACACCTTTGAGAATAGACAGCGAGCTATTGAATTCCTCCATAGCCATGCTGAGGCGAATGTCATTCTCCTACCTGGAAGAATCCCAGGATACAAGCGCACAGATGTGCAACTCCTCCCCTCAAGCACCACAAAGAAGAAAGTGTGGGAACAGTATTGCATTGCATTGACAAACAGCACATACCGTCAACTGGCCAGCTCGACCTTCCGTCTCTTCTGGTTACCAAGCCAATGAGTGATTTGTGTTGGATATGCCAGACAAACAGTACGGCAATAATGAGATTGGCCAATCTACCAGAAGAAGAGAAATCTGCTGTAAGATAATGCTATATATAATTACTAATAGAAGTTTTTGTAATTATACATCCTTCTTTCTTCAGGCTATAAAGAAAGCTGAGCAGCATCTGTTCCTGGCCACCAAAGAGAGGTCTTACTATATCTGCATGTGAGATGGCTAAGCAGAATATTCGACAGGTATTTCAAGACAACGGCGTCTTCGCACCTCCTCCTCCATCTTCCAGATCCTCGCCCTGCTCCTTGCTCTCTGTTGTACACTACTCATTCGATATGGCTCAGCAGGTCCATTATCCTTCTGATCCCCTACAACCTGGCCCCATCTACTTCCTGACTCCCCAGAAGTGCAGCATATTCGGAGTGTGCTGTGAGGCGATTCCACGGCAGACGAACTACCTTATTGATGAGGGGAGTGACACAGGAAAGGGTGCCAACACAATTGTCAGCTTGCTTCACCATTTCTTCCAAGTGCACGGACTTGGAGAGAAAGAGAAGCATCTGCATGCTGATAATTGTGTTGGCCAGAATAAAAACAACACCATGCTTCATTACCTTATCTGGCGGGTTATGGTTGGGCCCCACTTCAAGATAACACTGTCCTTCCTCATTGTGGGACATACGAAGTTTGCACCAGACTGGTGCTTTGGCCTCCTCAAGCAGCGTTTTCTCCGTACCAGAGTCAACTGCCTCAGTGATCTTGTGGAGGTTGTCAACTCCTTAGCTGAGGCCAACATAGCAGAGCTTGTGGGGTCACAATCAGGAGAGGTGTTCGGTTCCTACTTATAACTGGTCTGCCATGTTTGTCGGTCGGATGAGGAAACTGAAGCACATTAAGAAGTTCCATCACTTCACTGTCTCCAAATGTGCACCAGGATCTGTGAGTGTGAGATTAGAGTCAGACACTGAGGCTGAAGACACCTCACTCCTAATTGATCACACTTGGACACCAACCCCTGACCAACTCCCATCCATTGTTCCTCTTGCTGGGCTTTCTCTGGAGAGACAACGGTATCTCTATAACACCGTTAGAGAATACTGTTCACATGAAGTACAAGATGCTGTTTGCCCACGCCCACTCACTCATTTCTCTTTAACCACTTCTGCTTCCTCTACTCTGCCCAGCAGCTCCAATAATCCTGGTGCCAGCACTACAGAATCTGCTGGAAGTGCACATGATCATCCCCCGCCGAAAAAACGACAGAGAGTTTGTGGCAAGTGCCACATGGCCGGACATAATGATCGTTCCTGCAAACAGTAAAAGCAATAGCTCACTGTTACTCGTCTCTCCCACCTCACTATACTCCAGTTACCTTAGCCTATCCTTTCTTTTTTCTACATGCGTATGCAAACAGTACAGATTACTTTAGAAGTTATATCAATGCTTCAACTATTTTTAACTCGAGCACTTGCGCGCGTGTGTAATTTCTACCTTCTAAAAATCACATACCAAGAATATATGGTGTCTCTAGCTCCCCAATACACTTCAGGAACAGCTTTACTTCCACGGAGGAACACAAAACGAACGGCAGGTCCACGCGATACTCAGAATTAAATGAACGGTAATAAGTTTTACGTTACGTCATTGTTGCATTATTTAGTATACGGAGATTGCACGGTTAACCGGAAGAGAATTTTCAATGCCCGTTTTTTTGAAATTACGGGGTAGTCAATAGCTACGACGCTTGCGCTTATAACTCGCTCATAGATTGCGCTATGGAGGCGTGGTTTGTGGCATCATGCAGATCAAAGTTCAAAAGTTATTTTTTTCCCCCTATTTTAGGGATAAACATACTAAAAATAAAAGTGTAGTAAGTTATTAGGTATGAGTTAAAGAAACTAGCATTTTCATACAATAAAAAGAGGTGGTGAGGTGTTCCGAGTCATTTGAGCGGAGATCAGTGAGTAAAGCAGGAATATCTAGAGAAGATGGAGCATAAGTTTCAACCAGATGAGTGAAAAAACTAACGTTTTCTTGAATGGTGAGTCACATATCTGACATAGTCTATTGCCAAAGAGGGGTCTTGTGATTAACTTGTAAAAGGATTGAGCGACTATTGTCCAGTATGGCCTTTATCTCTTGCTGCCTCCCACACCCAGAACCAGTTTATTTCTGAAGCGACATTGGTGGATTGATGTTCATGAGCCCCCTCCAGTGTTGAATGATGTTCAATAGAGATGATAGATTTCTTCAATGTTCTGATACAAGGACTAGCGCCATTGATACCTTCCAGGATCTGTGCAGTGCAGTTTGTCTTCAATTTTGAATCCAGAAAAATACACTGCTTAACAAGGGAGACATCATAAATGTTTTGGCTACCCAAAATTTTAATAGTGGAAGTGGCAATAGATTCATCATGTGACAATAGTAAACGGTGAAGAAAGGTGGACTTACGAATCTGTACTCTTGCAGTGATAGAAGGTAAGGATAGAGCAATCAGCACAGCTAGTGATATTTGGAGAGTTTTAATATTCTTCTACCAATCTCAGCTTGGAAGCGTTTGAGCAGCTCCAAGCATGCTTTGTCAAGAATCCAATTTTCGGCTCCATAGAGAAGGGTGGGTTTCACACAGATTTCAAACACATCTCTGGCTGTTAGTGGATTTAAGTGACCCAGCAAGCAACCTAGAGAGCCAAGGGCAAAAAATTGCCGCCTGGCCTTGTTGATATTCGATATGATGCCTTGTTTTGCAGACAGGTTATGAGACCATGTGTAACCAAGGCATTTTGCATGTGGTACAGTCTCAAAAGTATGATCTAGGACCTGTACAGGATGATTTACACAACTTCTAGTTTGAGTGATTCTAACGATTTCAGTTTTCTCCTGATTTAGCTTGAGGCATTTTTCTGTAGCAAAACTCTGAATAAGTCTATCTTGCTCTTCTACAACGGAAGATGAGGATGCAACAACACGAACATTGTCAGCATTAGCAGCACCACCTAAGTAAAGGCCACAGATTGATAATCTAGCAGATGACTTCTTGAGTTTATGGAGAAGTTTGTCCATAACAATGACGAAGAAA
>JAODVQ020288106.1:0-12512 GCA_025400075.2 Phenganax stokvisi
ATGTCAATTCTGAATTATTACGCTTCGTGAGTTAGCTATCTTTTTGGTTGTGCCCGTCGTCTGTAGTCGTAGAAGTCGTGAGGTTAAAGCTAGAAATATCAAAGAAGGCATTCCATCTTGATTTCAGCGCACAGGCACCCCCCTGTTTGAAATCCTGGACACGCCACTGCATATAGTGCTTCTTAACTACTGGGTAATCTATACCTGCAACATTGCCAACAGGCTTACCAACCAACAAACAAGTTTTATATGTGCATTGTGGTACAGATATTTCACGTAAATTAACATTTATTATAATACAGTATTAAAGAAACACTCTATTGATGCTTTGGGGGTCTTTTGCCCCTATACATTTTGCCATCTTTGTAATTATACTTTCTCCTCTATATATTTTCTGAAGTCCTACCAACGCCAGGAAACTTAATAATTGCCAGTTTGGGAGAAACCTGGATATTTCTGATGTGGTCTTTTGGTTCTGGAAATGTCATCATCACAAATCAGATCATCTTGATCAGTGGTGGAGGAGAAGAGAGGAATATGTCTCTAGAGGGAAATGGGACATCATTCAATGTGACAGGACTTCAATCAGGAACTGGGTATACATTTAGAGTGATTGCAGTGGACAGAGATAGACAAACTAGTCTACCCAGTGTTTCTATTACTGCTATGACTCAAGAGAGACAGGGTTTGTAAACTATTTAGCTTGTTAACTTCTTAGGTCTGTCTATCCTGTTTGTTATCTTTTTAACTCACCTCTGGAAGCTTATTTTCACACAACGGGAAGTTTAACATCTAATGTAACACACTTCTCTAATTGAGAGCTAGGGTACACAGTCTGAATGCCATTTTAAAATGCCTGCAGTATCTTTCAGCAGCATGAAATAGTGTTGTAGGTTGCGTCTTTAGAATAAACAACCAATAAGTATAGCTTGCTGCATTTGTGATTTTTGCTGTTCTCTGATTTTAACTCTACTTGCAGTTGTAGCAACACCAGGAGATTTATTAGTCAGTGATTCTGGTGATACTTGGATATTTCTGACTTGGTCGCTGGGTCCTACAAATGTTATGATAAAAAATCAGATCATATTGATAAATGGTGGAGGAGAAGAGAGGAATATGACTATAGAGGGAAATGGGACATCATTCAATGTGACAGGACTTCAACCAGAAACTGAGTATTCATTCCAAGTGATTGCCATTGGCAATGATGGGCAAACCAGTCCACCCAGTGTCTCTATCACTGCCTCTACAATGAGGCTCACAGGTATAATATTCTATAATACCAAAATTGAAAGCGCTGAGTGTAAACATATGGCACTAAGCTCCTTCTTGCTGTTAGAGAGCAGTAGTTTAGGCTAAGAGTAACTGGTTTTAAACCTCAAAGTGTATGTGTGAGGCTTACGGTATGGTTATCTGTCCATTTGTCTGTTAGTCTGTCTATCTCTCTGTTAGTTGCCGTTAGTACCACTTCTGAATATTTTACACTACAAAGGAGGGTGCATATTCTCCATGCAAGGAACATCAAGAATGTTGTTCTGATTTGCCTGGAAATGCTTTGTTGTCGTTATACGGCTGTTTTCATCTCTGACTTGGTATGTAGTTATCCATGGTATCATACATTGATCACCACAATCAGCAGCGGTAGTATTGGCTACTTTAAGTTTGTTTACCTGTTGATGAGCTCATTCCCTAGTAGAGCGATGCATTTCAATAGTATAAGTTACCCATGCTTACAGTTTGATTCTGACTATAGTGCTTTTTTGTTTTACATTGAGCAGGGTCCGTTATAATAATATTTCCGTCAATCCTTACATCTCGAAACCTGATAACTCGCAAGTAGCACAGTACTTGTGTCTATCAGTCTACAAATTATCCTTGATGCAGTGAATATTAAGGCCATAGCAACAACATTCCGAAGCATTCAGAGTCTTAGATGATGTACTTATGGTACTGCACTTTCATGCATGTCACAACAACACTGCTTAATATTTTGCTTACTGTTAAGCCTGCTCTGCTTGATATGGGATTATTGACCATTTCAAGCAAATTCAGCTGTGTCAATGCAAATAAATGCCATAACTGATGTTTAATTCAAGACTAAGATAATATGGCGGCTAGTATTTTAGTATTATATTTTAGTATTGTATTAAACAGCAGTTATGGCATTAATTTCCATAGGATAGAGTCATATATACCTCAGGATAATTCTAAATAGATCTTTTTAAGGGGTATTACATACCCGTGTGAGAATTTTAGCAGTTGAAACTATTTCTTATAGTTGACTATCGTGCCTTCTCGTCATTCGTTCAGGAGCGTTAACATTTTGCATCAGGTGTGACCCAGCTTTAATATTATGTTGCACTTTTGGACTACATTTTACAAATGTGGAATCATATATGCATATAACTTGTCACAATATTCATTTAGTATAATTAAGCCATAAGTGCACATGCATTTCCACTTTAACAGAGGGGTAGGAGCAGGGGGCATGTGGGCAATTGATCTTCCACTTGTTTGTACTTGGGCACAGTCTCCCACATTTTCACTGACACATCTATTATTTTTATTATAATGGGCACGATCCCTGTCAGTGATTTGATCTTTTTACCATCTTATTAATTTTTTCCTCCTCACCTTTTTGTTTGCTGCTACCACTCTGTAAAAGAGTACGAATTTGCTATTGAACATAGGGAAAAAACTCTGCCTTTTCTTATAGCGGATTGTCCTAATCTTACGATGCCTATCAGCCTAAATAATTATATTACTAGGAGAGTGTTATAAATACGTTGTGGAAATTGTAAACGCCCACAGTTGAAATAAAGCATGCCCACAACGTGGCAAAAATGATGCCTAACATTTACGTAGAGCACGCGCATGATGCTTGCTCGACAACAATACAATTATGTATATACAGAAATCACCGCCCATAGACTAATATGGGTGGCTCGCCACGCTTGCAATTATTGATTGTTTGAATTTAAACATTATAATCACAGTTGATTTATGCTTACAGTTATAGCAACACCAGCAGATTTATTTGTCAGTAGTTCTGGAAACACCTGGATATTTCTGACATGGTTTCTGAGGACGGGAAATGTAGTGATAACAAATCAGATTATCTTGATTAGTGGTGGAGGAGAAGAGAGGAATATGACTATAGAGGGAAATGAGACATCTGTGAATGTGACAGGACTTCAATCAGGAACTGAGTATTCATTCAGGGTGACTGCAGTTGGCAGGGGTGGTCAAACCAGTTTACCCAGTGCATCTCTTACAGCCATGACTCAGGATATACAAGGTGCTTTACTAGAATTCTTTTACAGAAACTCAGGGAAGAGATAGAGTATGTATGTATTGTTGATCAACTTTTTAAGGCTATCAGTGTATGGTCAGATACTGCTTCCCCATCCTTGTTCTATAGAGTATCATGATCTGATAGGATAGCAAATGTGTCATTATGTTAGCTCGTTGCTGAAAAAATGTCAGAATGTCTAAAAAGATACTGTTATGCCCACTTTGCATGTATATCTCTCTTTTTTCCTAAAGTGTCCTATGGGGCTTGATTGTGTTATTCCACCATGGCTCTTACTAATATTTCCTTTAAATCACAGCACCAATTGGACCAGGAACACTAGTGAATGATACCATCATTGGAGACCCACTCTTTACTGTAGCACTACCTGTTGGCAATGAATTCATGTGTTACGAGATCCACGGAAGAGCAGGAAAATACTTCAATCTTGTTTCTGATACTTGTACTTCTGTCAATGCACTATTTTCCCAACTTCCCTCTGACCCTCAGCTAAACAGAATGAGTGAGATTGCCATTTATGCCAGGGCCATCTCAGATGCATGTGCTCAGGTTTTGATCAGCCTTGAGAACTGTACAGGTTATGTGAATGGAGAAGCTGTAATTTCAAGCTATAACCAAGATGGGATCAGTGTAAGACGCTATCGGAATCGCTGGAGAATTGCAGTCCCCAACTGTGTTTCTACACCAGCTCTGATAATGTGGATCTTCTGTGAGAGCCAGCCTGACATGCTGCGATTTCATATTGCTAGAGGAAATAATCTGGCCCCCTATTCACATGGACTGCTGGGTAAGTGAACCTTGAATGACGATGTACCACACACAATCATAGTTGTTTATAACTTTAGTTTAATATACATGTACTTAGTCTACACAGATAGGAAATTACACAGTGTGATTACTGTTGTCGTTTATGTCATATTTTGTTCAATGTAGCTCAATTCTGGAACATCCCGATTGCTCCACTAGAAGAAGATGGACAGACATACTTGATCTTGTTCAATTCCACTAGTCATCTCTATAGACGTATACCAGCTGAACGGGAATCATTGACCTGGGATAGGACTAGAGCTCCTTGCTACTACGTGGGTAACTCTCAAGGTGGTCCTGAATTCTCTCATGACCCAATTGAATCTGTAATTGAAGGGTCTCTCTCTAATTACGAGACCTCTGGTTCGTTTGCTACATCGTTCCTGTATGCTAGGTTTGATGACATGCTCTGTGAAGATGCCACTAATTGATTTACCTTATAGCTAGTACTTGACAATGGTAAACTTATTAAATTTTTATAATGTGTGATTGTTGAAATGTACATAGTTTTTGCTGCCATTTTATTAACTGTATATTATGTGTAATAGAGTGCTTGGTGCCAGAGAGTAAGGTTTATTGCATACTCTGTCATTGTCCAAATTGTGAGCTATGTAAAGTCACATTGACACTAATATTTGAGGGTTACAGTTGTTTTAATGTTATTTGTCTGTGTGTAGTTGGTGTCAGTTCACGGATGTGCTCGTTTCTACATAAATCCATTCATAAAAATATTATTGAACATACCACATTTATTCTTGCAGATAATTAGTTACCATGCTTGTAAACTATTAGTTATTTTTAGCCATTAATGTTGTAATTTCTAAATTACTTTCCAATGGCATTTTTGGGAATTTAATGATTAGATGAACAAACATTCCACATGTCCCACATACAGACAAATTTGTTACCATACTTGACTCTTACATTTTAAGCTCCATTTACAGGACATCTTACATGCTTTTCATGAATGATTCACTTTTTTTCACTGTAAAAACGTTATGTAGATAGGACACACCTAGGTGTGTAACCATCTGAAATCAGAAATTCCGACCAATCAGATTCGATTATTGAAATTGTGGCCCAAGTTTCAAAATAATTGCTTCCGCGTGAGTGGCACCGTGTCGTAGCACCTTTTCGAAAAGTTCTTCCAACTCTGCCGCATTTCCGCGTTCATGGTAGCGCATGCGGCATGTGTGCAGAACAGCAAAGCTTCTCTACGTCGCTAGCTACGAGCTTACCATGCCAAGAAGGCATTTGGCATCCGTACTAGACTGTTTAGGCATCATTACTTCTAAGTCCATGGCTGCTGCGCTCTTTTCCAGGCCGCCTCAGGTCCACGTGTTCACGTTCCACGTGCGCTAATTAACGCGCATGTGGTGAAATTACGCGTTGCGTGGGTGGCACCGTGTCGCAGCGCCTTTAAATATGTGAATATAACCCATTTCATGAGCAATGACATTTTAACACACTATCATACAATGCCATTTTGACATACTACTTCCATTTTACACACTTCATGAAGTTACACATCTTTGAGTGCGTGAATTTAGCATATTTTATGAGCATGTGTCATTAAAACACATTACCTTAATATGTTGTCTGGAAATGCTATACACTAAACACGTTATGATATATACATTCTGCTGGATGAAAATTAATGTACCTTGAATAGTATTCTATGACACACATTCGTAAGCAGTATATACACGAAATCTGATTGGACTATACCGTGTTTTAGGGTAGAGAGGACCAGGAATGTGCTCAATATTTAGCAGATGTCCCTTTTCATGGGTGTGGTGACTGGGTACAAGACTAAGTAAGCGGGATATTTGCCATATAAATAAATTATAGTACTATTTCTCTCTTAAAATCTACATACTGATAACTATCCCTGACTAAGAGTTTTTGCCTTGTGAGTATATATAATCATCGTGTTAAGAAAGACGCATACATACAGCAGCAGTGTTAATACCATAACCCTCACTGTGCATGCGCATTCAGGGTTATGCTACATGTCTACCGTAACAAGTTCTAGGATATAATACAATTAATTCTATAGCTGATTTCTAACTACATCTATGTCAGCCAACAATCTAAATGATAAGAAATGAGTCCCCGTTCAAATCATCTCTGGATTTGCCATGCTTTTTAATCAGTCCACTCGTAATCCCAGATTGGACCACATATTTCTGTACTTGTGTCATTCAGAGGCACTGAGAGTGTGCCTTGAGCATTAGAAGATAGGGTGTACATAATTCCTACTGCATTATTTATTTCGCCCGGACTACCATTGAATGCTTTATCCATGCTCTGTAGCATCTGGCGATAGGTGTCGTGAAATGTTTTTGCTTTGTTGTAGCAATCATTTCCTTTGGTTAAATCCCCTATTTTCAGTCCATTTTTCATATTGATAACTCCATCAGGGTTGTAAGGTATCGGGTCTCCACTGTATTCATAGCCTTGATCATCCGGGAGTTTCACCAGCTTATGTTGGCAGTATATTTCCTCGAAACGGAAGTAGTGAGCATAATCACCTGTAGAATGGTCCACAGGATCTTCATCACCAGCTCCCTCTCCTTGTTCAACAATTTCGTCAATTGCATTTAATGCTGTACTCAAGTTTGTTACTATGTACAGATTACCAGGAGGTGTGTAATAGTCAGGCCATTTGACCTGCATGTCTTCCCTCGGGTCATCAAATAGAGTGTCATCTTGGCTAGCAAGATCGCTCATACAATCCTCTATCTCGCGATAAAACTCTCCAATTGTTTCTTCGCTTTCATAAGCAGATAGGCCAGAAGGTAGTTCCAGAGCCATGAAATTGTCGTGAACATGATCCAGGGAGTACCTATCCAAGGTAAGGGTAAGGCCGGGTAAAACACCACCAGGGAGTCCTGTTGCAGGGAATTGTGGGAGTACAGTTGCATTGTCTATAAGTACTTTGCCCCCAATTGCAATCAGAATATTTGCAGCTTGAGCCATGTGCAACATTTCTTGCATTGCAACACTCATAATGAGATCAGCTGCTTCGCTGTTGTTTTGTCCATACTTGATAGTGTAATACGAAGTCAGATAAAGAGGAAGAGTGCTGAATTCTAACACGACACCATCCTGAAGCTGTTGTTTCAGCCCATCTTTATCACATTGTGGATCATATGCTGTAGTGGCACCCCTGCTCTTAATGAATATGTCTTTTCCACTCTTGTATCCGAACAGAGGTCTTGGTGGTTTTCCCGTCTCTGATGAGTATGTGATACTCTTTGCATTGGAAGCTATTATGCGGCTACTGGGTACTTTGAAAAAATTTCCAATGAAATAAAGTTCTTCGTTGGATTTAGTAATGGGACATGAACACCTGTCACAATCTTGCTCACTCTGTGTCAGAGGTGATTGGGATAGGCCTGCTTCAGTCACATCTGTGCAATCATCCTTACTATAGCATGGATATTGTAGCCATTGACGAATCATTTTCATCTTGGAAGAAGACAAATCTCGTGTGACTGGCATGTAATTTGGATCATTTATATTCTTCTGAAGTGCTTTGTTAAGGAGTTTAACGTAATGCTTTGTTGCGTCTGAATAGGAGCTCATGTCAAGAATTGATCTCATGACACAGTGAAGGTGATGGTGAGGGTTGAATATTGGGAGAATATCCTCTTTCCACGAGTAAGGCTTTTCATAATGCACACTTGAAAAGGCGAGAAAGGTTATCATTTGACTAGTCTGAACCTTATTAAAACTTTGCCTATCACTGGGATAGCACCCAGGCGATGAATCGGGATTGACAACATAGTATGAAAAAGGATAAACTTGACCATTAATAGGGAGGGTGTAGTCAAAGTTGCATGTTGAAGAATCCCTAAGTTGTTCCATGCATGGAATTTCATTATAGTGTCGTCGAGCTGGAATTGGAGCATTAGCTTTAAAGGTAAACATAACAATTCCCTTTTCATTTGTTGCCAGTTCATCAGTCTCAACAGAAACACCATTTGGTGGAAAAATGTCATGTTTTTGCATTTTAACTGAAACTTCGTTGACAGGCTTGCCGAACTGTGTAACAATCATTGTCATGTGCTTTTCATTCATTTTTGTGTTTAAGTATTCCAGTCTGGCATGGTAATGTTCCATGGGACGAACATAGTACAAATCTTCCTTTAGTAAGACAAAGGCACATTTTTCATGCTTGTGCTGAAAATATTTAATGGGGAGAATATTTTCACCAGAACAGTCATTGCATTCTTTAGGTTTATCTATTTCTTTAGCCACTACCAATGGGTTGTTTTCAATAAGATCTTGCAAAGTGTCATCATTGGTACTAAATTCAATAACTCCCCCTCTGTTCCAGATACTTTGCTTCTTGTATGGAATTGGCTGACCAAACAGTTTTACAGCATCTCCATCTACTACACCAAGCCACATTTCTCCTAGGTCAATTGGTTGATTGTGGGCATCAATGGGAAAAGCATTGCTGATGTCCAAAGCTAGAACCTTTCTCTCTTCAACATGTTTCGCCAGTGCAATGTTTGTCCACACTGTATCCTTGCTAGTGCATTTTCCTGGTTCGAGTTCAGGAATTGTTGATTGAAGTTTTCTACTTCCTCCAACATTTAAAGGCTCTCCTCTTTTAGCTATGCCAATAGTTCCAACTACATCACCAAGAGTATTTGCTTCACCCCAGAATGAGCTTAGTGTAATTGAAACAGCAAGCTCTCCAGTACAATCTGCACATCTGGTTGCATCTCTCAAAAAGTTAACTTTGTCAGATAGCCACTTAATGTTTTTAATTCTGCTGGTACTGATAGAACCCATAAGATTCTTCTGGCTGTCGTTTGTACCGCAAGGCATGCGCTTCCACATATCATGAGCAATAATAGCCACTGACCAATCACCCCTGAGAAGCACCTCGTCATTTGACTTGATACTAACCTTCAGTCCATAGAGAGATGTGATTTGCCAATCGATATCTAGATCTACAGGTTTTGCTGTCGTTCCGTCATCATTGCTTTGAATCTTTGCACCCAACAAAGGACTATTAGTGTTTACTTGTCCTCTTTTGTCAATAACAGAAGTAATGCAGACTTTCTCAAACTCCCATTCTGACGTTCCACTGCTATTCCACTCTTGACAAGGCTTTTGCAAATTGCACTTGTCAGTGTTGCGAGAGATGATTTCGGCCCTAAAATTTCCTTTGAAATGTATTCGTGGAACATCAAGGTACGATGCCCCTCCAATAGAAAATATGCTGTAGAAAGTACAAGTTCATATTTTAATGTTAGCAATGAGTACACAACAGCAATAATGAATGCAGCTATTATCAACATCCGTGAGACAAACTAAATTCCACTAAAGAATAAGAAATGTAAGAAGAGAAAGCTTCTTCAAAATAATCAATACAAAATTTATTGTGTTTTACTCATTTCTGACTTCACAGCCCCCTTAACTGCTTTCCTCAAGACATTCTGTTCTTACATTCTTGTGAATTGAACAGCAGAAGGTTGCACCCATGAGAGGGAGTCAGAAAAAGGGGAAGGGGCATGGTCACAATTTCTGTGACCGCCACGCCTCCAAATCCGGGTTTGAACCAGATGGTGATATCTCCTGAACCATACCCACATACTCTAAGCCACTTTTACCCTCTCAAAGTGGTATGTAAGGTAGGTATATAATGACAATGATAAGGTTTTGTATAGACACTTCTACTGATTTTTTTGAAAACTGCAAAAAGTATTTTCTGCTTGTTTTTTTTTACATTTTGAGAGCATCAAAAATCAACAGAGTTGCCTACCCCAAAATGCTCAATGCCAATAATTACCTTACCTACCACTCTAAGAGGGTAAAAATGCCTAAGAGTAACTGTATAAATGGTTCAGGAGATGATTATTACTGCCCGTTGCTATGGTGTTGCTATAGAATTATGGCGCAAAATAATATATCCGCCACTACTCTGTTGTCAGAGAGCTTGGTGATGTTGCAGGTGTGAATACCTGGTGTTTAGTGACAAGGGATTCAATTCACTTGAGAATTTCTTCAAAATGCTGCCAGTTGCTATGGTGTTGCTAGGCTTATTCCGCAAAATATATCCTCTACTACTCAGTGGTCAAGGAGCAGGGCGATGTTGCAGGTGTGAATAACTGGTGTCTGGAATTTCATTACGTGATAGAACGGACCTAGAGCCTGTTTTTGAACATTGGAGCCGTCTACAGCACCTTTTACCGAGCACTTAGCGGTGCTAACTATATACACTAAAATAGCGAGAAGCTCACATGGCAGTATAACCACATTTGATAAGACAATTACCGAAGCTAAGGCGCTAGAAATACTATAAGGACATTAAACATGTACTAGCTACCATAGTACGTTAACTTACTTACTCCAGCAGTCGGGGCTTGGCCGGTGCGGTATAGATATAGCTTTTTTCTAGCAGCAAAAAATTTAAACGGCTACGAGTTGGCTATCCCCCTACGTACATCTAAAACTACGTTAGAGCTGCGCGAAGACTCTTGAAAGAACACAGATATCGCGCTGCCAATTTTTTGCCGCCAGTTCCAAAATGTCAGTTTCTTGCGTAATCATCGGTTAAAAATAATATGTAAAACGGCGTCAGAATGGGCAATAAACCAATTATAGCTATCGCATGCTAAGTCGGTATGTTGCAGGTTTATTCCACCCGACACCAGGGGACTCGTAACAAACCTTCTAGGCATGAATTTTTTTAATAGCATACTAGCTTAGAGATAATTAGAAAGAAAAGAAAGAAAAAAGAGAAGCCGAACCCAAAACACACAAGCACACACGCAAAAACGCAAAATGACAACACGCATCGAAGACACCAGCACGACACAAACCACAGCACGCACGCATTCTAATAACTACAGTGAACCTCTCAACAGCGGGCTTCTATAGAGCGGCCAGAAACTCTAGTGCGGCCTTTGCGCGTGGAACGGATTTTTCTCCTTTGCCATACATTATAACCTCCATAAGCGGGAAATCTTTACTGCGACCAACGGCCACGGTCGCGCCCCCGAACCTACATATTCGCAAAGATTTACATTCGCAAAGCGTACATACATTTGCAGAGCGATCAAACGCATGCGCTACACCCCCGGACAAAGACTGCACCGCAGGCGCGGTCGGCGCGGGCGTTCGCATATGGAGCGCTAATGGATGTATGCGAAGTATATGCGCGTTGTTGCATGGAAATGGGGCAAAAATTACTACAGGCACTAGTCCAACTCGACCGTTTCAAGGCCTATTTACGGTTTTTATATATAGCACATTTTTGCATTTACTGCTTCATATAATTTCTATCATGCAATAGCTTAGTGCAAGTTTTTGAATCAGTACGGAATTATAGCTACACATATCTAAATTGTTTTATGCATAACCCTCAAACAAAGGCAACCTCTCTATAAAGGCCAAAGTCCCATCCCCATAGGTGGCCTTTGTTTTGAGGTTCCACTGTAATCCATAGAGAATTTAATGTGTTTTCCTCATTTCTGACTTCTAAAATATGCCGTGTCTAGCAATAGAATTCAGCTTGATATATATAAGCTTAGTTTTTATCTGCAAGCAATTATATACTATGCCATTAGCAAACACCACTTTGGTAAAGAGCAAGGCAGATATCATTTGCCAAAGTCACACTTTACATTGCATGTCCACCTGTTAAAGGAAACTGTCAGTTTTTGATGGAGTCTTGGTGGCCTTTATAGTGTGGCTTGCTCTGATAGCTAGCTAGTTAGCTACCCATGGTTACTAATCATTGGTTACTACCACATTAAGAGATCTTTTAACTAATAGGTCTGCCTTTTTCACAGCTAGGTACTCTGCTCTATATCTGCTACACATCATTTGCCAAAGTCACACCCTACATTGCGTGTCCACCTGTTAAATTATACTGTCGTTTTTTGATGGTGTCTTGGTGGCTTTGATGTGTGGCTTGCTCTTGATAGCTAGTTGGTTGGTAGATGGCACAAGTAAGGTGGATCTAGAGGAATAAGCGCTCCCTATACTTAGTAATCAACTCTACTATATAGCGCTTTGTAGCTCAATCTCTATAGGTAGCACAAGTAACTCTAGTAGCACAAGTAGCTGTGGTAGCAGGAGTAGCTCTGGTTGCATGTGTAGCTCTAGTAGCATAGGTAGCTCTAGTAGTACAGGTAGTTCTAGTAGCGTAGGTAGCTCAGGTAGCATTAATAGCTCTAGTAGGTCAGGTAGCAAAGGTAGCTCAAGGAGCACAGGTAGCTCTAGTAGCACAGGTAGCTGCAGTAGCATAGGTAACTCTAGTAGCACAGGTAGCTCTAGTAGCACAAGTAGCTGTAGTAGCACGGGTAGCTGTAGTAGCACAGGTAGCTGTAGTAGCACAGGTAACTCTAGTAGCACAGGTAGCTGT
>JAODVQ020288214.1:0-12510 GCA_025400075.2 Phenganax stokvisi
TGCAAATTTGCATACACTAGCCGCATTCAAGATTATGTAGTGTGATATTTTTCATGGTGTTATTTTTGCGGTATCATCGTGGTATTGTTTTTGTAGTATTGCAGTATAATCGTGAAACCGATAATACCGAAAAATCTCGATATTTCGATATATCAAAAATTTCAATATCGAAACATCGATATACTTTTCGGTGTATCGATATACTGCAACAGCCTATTATTGAGCAGCTCAAGTACGGGTGGATTAAGTTGTCGGATGAAATAACTAATGACATCCAGGATTTACTCTCTTTCAAAACGGTACTTATCTCTTGAGCAATAACATTTTATTTATATTTAAATTAAGTAATTCATACCATTTCTTTTTATCCATTATTTGGATTTGGATTTTCTCACAAGGCCCTTTGAAAACCGGGCTGTAAATATATTTTTCTGAAAACGTTACCGTGTTGGATAAAGAAATAAAAATATAAAAAAGCTGGGTGATCGAGAGTGCTGGTCAAATATTTAATTTAACGTACAACAAGAATAATCAAATATTAATATAAAATTAGCTATCTTCATAAAACATTAAAAAAGTACTACAAGCAGAACGGTGAGATTATCTACCATCGCACAAAATCCGTTGGAATTCGCCTGAAATTCGATTCGTCAAAAGGCGGGGCATTTCTGGTAAGTTGAAGTTGTGCTATAAATTAACTACTTGTTTTGCTCTCGAAAATAGTATCGCTTTCAACACCAGTTCACCCAATGCCTCTTTCCCTCACGGCTGTTTCAGTACATCGGACTATAAATGCCAACATCTGGCACATACAGATGATATAAGCGTTTCAGTCGGCATACGTAAGGCCTATCTAACCGATCGATTGAACAGTATCCAACATTATGGAGAAATAAAAACATACAACATGGTCTTTAAACGGTCAGATTCAAAAAGACGAAAACAAATTGTGAATATTAATTTGAGGGTACACCCTAGCACTTACAGTATATTTATTACTACAATGCTTTCTGTCCTTTTACCCGGACCTTCATCAGTACAACTGTTGCACTGATGAAGGTTCGGGTTGACGGACAGAAAGGTTTGCAATAATGAGTATAGTGTAAGTGGTATACCCTCAAATTAACATTCATATTGTTGTTTTTGCCGTGCAAAACTACCAAAATCTTATATGCAAACAAATTCGATAGTTTAACATGCTGTATTCATGAACGCAGGTCAGAATAAAGCTTTCTGCAAGAAGTACGGATGGAACTTACCTTCAGAACCAGGTGTAAAACTCAACATCACCCCATCATCAATCATGTCTGATTTTGTAGGTATTGGTTGAATCTAAAATGAAATTCTTATTATCAACTTCTTCTGTTTAACAGAGACATGACAGTAGTAACAAGTTAAGTGACGACTTCACGGTTTCTTGTAGCGTTGATTTTCCACGATTTGTGTGTGTCTATACCTAAAATTAATTTCTACATTCTTTGTACAAAACCATAGTCTGCTACTGCTACAAATTCAAAGAAAATGTAGAAATACGCATACAAAAGTCAGCAAAATTTTGTGATGAAAATAACGCCACCAATATCCGCTACACGAAGCAAAGGTATCAAACTTCACTACTGATAAACTTGCAGCCCTCAGCTAATTGCACTTAAAAGTCAAAAGCTATGAACACTGCTCAAGCATGCAAATGGTCAGAGTCGTTTTAAAATAATTTTAAACATCAGTCAAAGACAGTAAAACGTTAATACCCTATGCTGGAAACGAAAAAGGCAAGGAGTGCGGTATACTGTTTTGGTGACATGAAGATGTACGGTTTTGGCAGGCTTCTTTTCTACTTTAGCCGATGTAACATTTATGATGTTGATTTGTGCAATGTTGATGATGGTATGAATATGATTACATTATAATATTTCAAATGTTTATAATCATAAAAATGATAAAAAATAAATTTAGAAACCAAGAACAGTCGCTGGACATGTTTGTTTCTAAAATTAGCCTTGTATTGATCATATTTTCTATTAAAAGTAATCCATTCATACTTTCCTGTCGCTGAACCATTTAGAATGTAAAATGAACAGCTCTTATATCGGCTAAAATAGAAAAAAACAGTACCAAACAGTGGCCACTCCTCGCCATATTTAAGTTGACTGCGCGTAGTGGGATATGAGATTGACGCCCAAGAAAGCTTCATGAGCGGCCATTTTGGCTTCACTTTTAGATTGCTCAACTGACTGAAGCTGGCCTTCCATTTGTTATATAATTCAGCAGCTATACCAGAGTAAGTTGTATTAAAGCTACGTCTAAATTACTTTTCATATTTGTCATTTGCTCTGCAAAATACGCTTACAGTGAGATACAGAGTGCCAGGATGTCTCCATGACGATCTGATATCGATCGTTAATGTCTACAAACAAAAAAAATCATAACCATTTTGTTGTCTGTAATAAACACGTAATATAACTTCTCCAAATGACCTTTTCAAACAATTCGCAGGCGCCAAATTGCCAGCGCAATCTCTTACGCACGCAAGGATCAACTTTTGGTAACAAGTGACGCAAAATATGTCTCGTTTCTTTAACTGCATGTAATTAAAAAAAACAGGCTATTTTTCTTCATATTATATATTTGTTGTACCGAATCATGTCCAACAATTGCGTGACGACAAAATATAACCACCTTTAAGCCGAAAGTGGTAAACACTTCCTAACGCATACATAGCTAATTTTCAAACTTCCCAGGGCCATATTTTCCGCATTTTCAACATTTCGCCGCCATGCAAACTTTGCCATTTTACTTATTTTTGAATGCTCTTTTAAGCTGCGATCAATGGATTTTGTTTCTTTTGTCAACCTAAAAAATCGTAGCTGGCATTGCCCATTAGCTTGTGGTGGTCATCAGTGAAAACTTATACACTAATCTGTTTGGTTGAGTTCGTTGTGATAAACTGTATCAGCTATGATTTCAGCTCGAAAAGAAACCAAAGCGCACCAAAAACTCAGACAGAGTTATGTCTTCACCTCTTTTAAACGACCGTAAAATTTGAAATTATGAATGTCTTTATTATTGGTTATCATTCTTTTGATCTTTTTTATCACATGACGCTATCGTATCCAATTGTGTTGGATCAGATTATCGGATCGTATGAACACCCTTAAAGTTTGTCGCATCCACTTTTTTTTGCTGTTTTCAGCATCCGAGGTTATGAGTTTAATTTTAATCAGTGGTAGGTTTCGGCAATTCTGTTTTTCACTACATCTTTATGATTAAAAACGGAATTTTGCACAAAATACAGGATTCCAATTATTTACTCCCAAAAAGGTACCTTTTTTTAGACAAAAACAGCTAAAAAGATACCTTTTTCGAGCTTGTCGCGTTGAGCCGAAAAGCAAAAAAAGGGACCTTTTGCCAATTAGGACTCCCATTTTGTACTTAATATATAATCTATAATGATTTTTCCAAACATCAAAGTTGTCGATTGAAAAGAACGCATCTTTTCCTGGCAGTATTATTTTTCCATCGTCAGAGGTCAGATACACTCCCTCATTAGAATCAAATTTAAAAGCCATTGCTATATATTAGCAATATTTATAGACCGTGGTTTCAATTTTAAGACTCGCTCCCCGTATTTTAGCTATACTGTCGCCATATATTTAGCCTTAGCTTATACTGACACGGTGTTTCGTATATAGTAAATTACAATGTCTATGTTCCTTTTACCAACTACTACACAGATGCCAGAGATATTATATGCAATAATTGAAAGAAGGAGTGGCACAAGAAACAAATGATTGGCCAAACGTGCAATGGGCGGTTTCTTCTAGTCTATTTATGATATTTGCTGTAAGCAAACTTTTTGCCTAAGAGGAAACACATTTAGAACCCAGCCCTCCTATTATTTAAAGTACACATTTCTTTTCTCTAAAGTTAGTATAGGTAATAGTATGGTTTCGAGCGCAATTTGGAAAAAAACATGCACGAGTGAGTTTTTCAAAGACTATCAAAATTGCATAAGTCCGAAGGATGAGTGCAATTTGAAGTCTTTGAAAAACTCACGAGTGTATGTTTTTCCAAATTGCACTCGAAACTATACATATTTTTTGCTGAAGTCAGCCTTCCGTGTATATAGTTCACTGGGCAATAACAGCACATTTTTCGGTCTAATACATCATAAGTAGACCTCCCGCTCGGGGGATCGGGGAAAATATTACCCTTAGTAATGATTTTCCCTCGGGCTTCGCCCTCGGAAATTATCCTCACCGAGAGTAATATTTACCGCGAAACCCCCTCGCTCCAGGTCTATATTTGATAAATACCATGCCCGGGGATACCACTCGGGTTACGAGTTACCCTGGACATGGTATTCGCTTAAAAATATCATCATTGCGTGCTAAAAACCTAGTTCTCTGATTGGACAAGCCTTTAGGGAATAGTGAAATATCGTAACATACAAGTTCTTGAGCAAGTTTGATATTAAATTTTAAACAAACTTAATGCAGATACTGTGAAATGATTTCACAAAACTTTCAATACCTTATTGTCAACCATCTTGCATCTACCATTAACGTAACCAGCCCAAGCAATTAAAAAGCCATCTATGGGCACATTTCTAACTGTGAGATAAAGTATGAAACAAAATTTTAAAATGTTATAAAAAGTGGTTTAAAATAATTGACAGGGCTCAAAACATCAAATTAAGGTAGGTTTCTTGAGCACAATTTGTACTACATGCACAACATTGTTTACTCCAATAAACTATAGCTTGTACCTTGAGGCATTTTCCACTTAACTCTAGCAGCATGAGTTTGGTTAGTGTCCAAAAACTCTACTTCAACCACATTTTTATCCAGTGGAAGATAACCATTTGCAACTTTGGCAGTGTTTGATTCACACGCTCAAAAAATAGAAAACGTCAACTAAAACCTACTCAGCTAAACCTGCTCAACTAAAACCAACTCAAACTACATCAGTTGGTGATATAATCACGGCAAAGTAGATATAATTATGATGAATCAAGGGACATATCACTCTAGAACAGTGTACAAGATTACATGATATGATTTTTCAGTTATTTTTTCTTTGATTTTTTGTGATTCTCTATCTGATCGTTTTCAAAATTGTCATGACTTGTGGTTCTTTTGCATGCTTTGTGATTTTTTAAGATTATTGTATTTATTTCATGCAAGTTTGCTTTGATTTTTTCCCTTTTGAGAAAAAAACATGATTTCTTGATTTTTTATTTTTTTTTGAAATATATACTATTTTCTTGATGACTTAATCCCTGATTCTTCCCCAAGTTAACATGATTTACACAGATCGAGCCATAGGAACAGGGAGGCAGGTGCCTGCCCCTTCCCTTTTTCCCAAACGTTCCTATTTACTCTAAAATATTTAAAGAACAGTGCACTTTATAGTTTAAAGTTGCAAGGAGAATACACCTAAACCTCTCTAAAAGGACCTTGTCAAGGCACTTAGCCCTCCCAAGTGAAAAATAGTTCCTACAGCCTGTTATACATCAGTGATTGGCCTCTTGTGGTGAATATTAATACTGTGGATTCAGGAAGACAGTGAAATGCAAATAGTTGCCACGTTGTATAGAACACTTTACTAAATGGGGTTACCCAATCAGTGAAATAGTCAGTGTTATCCTTACAGGCCCTGATATCCAAATACATTAATATACTAATAAATATCTAATCTTCTGGCTTAAAATAGAATAAAAATCAGCTCAGTTAACATGCGAACTATTAAAAATTTTACATCCATGATAGTAAAGAGATTTCCTAGTACAATCGGTCCTCACTTTAGGGAAATGGAGTTTATCTGAATATCACGATTAAATACAAAATAGTATTATAAAAGAATTGTGGGCATTTTCCCGAAACACACTTTTTAATCAGTCTTAGAACATGTTCATCTCTTCTTTCCTCCAAACTATCCCAACGTAGTATCTCCTTGGCATCAACACTTCAAGGCTGTCTAGTTGGTACTGTTCTGGCACACGTTTTTGTACCTTTTCCAGCCTTTCTCTATTCTGCACATCACAACAAGTCCATACACTGTCCCCATATTCTATTCGTTTCAACAGTTGAACAATGATGTTTCTCAGTAAACTCTCAACGTTGATGGATGTTGTGGGTGTGGTGCAGTAGTGTGACCTCAACATTTACTTTCAAAATTTAAACATTGCAAAAAGTGCTAACATATGGAAAATCAGCGAGAAAGGACTATTCTTAATAGTCCTCCTAGTCTCAGAAGACAAGGCTTTTCTATTTTTGTATGTACGTCCTTTTTCATTGATACTTCACATTTTCACGCTCTGTACAACATTTAAATTTTGGAAAATCAACATTGAAGTCACACCAATCAACGTTGAAAATCTGCTTGGAAATGTCATTGTACATCTGTACAAACTAACATGACAACTATTCATGTTTCATGGTCTACCCGAATCTGCATTATTATTGTGTCAATCTGCCAGCGGAGCTCTGGGTAATGCTCTGATATATATAGCCCATAGCATTGACTGTAAGTTATATTTATTTATATTATCCATACCATCGTCTCTTTTATATCTTTGTAACCTTTCAGTTTTTTCATAATTAATGCTCTATAGAGAGAAAACCAGATATTTTTGACTACACTCTCATAGGCTATTATATTTCAAGCCAATCTTAAATGTGGTGAGAAAGGTTTTGCTGCCTTAATCATTGTGACATGCCACAAATAAGTGCAAGTTCAGAATAATAATGATCAGATTCCAGATAGCTTTAATCATCAGAAATAAATGCCTGAATGGTGCATCAATTATTGCATCAATTGGCCATAATAAGCTTGCTGATCTGGCTGCGTGTTGACCTGCAAACTACTACACCAAATACTTTCAATTTTACTGAAGCAATTGACACAAAGTCTTTGAATATATTTCATATTACGGTGCGTAAAAGTTGGATTCACTTTTTTTACACACACTGTACATGTACGTTGTGATCACAGCGTCACAGGAAACAAAACGAGTAACTGCCTTAGCCCTTGCACCTGTTTCAATGGACAATTAAAATTACCGAAGATGCATGCTGTCACATTTTGCAGTAAATGTTTAGGATAGTATTTGAGTTTATTTCTGGGAAAAACTGCTTCAAGATTCGCATAACAACCACTGCTCAAATATTTATTGAGTTGTCTCAGCGGGCGTTGAATGCATATCTTTAACACCAAAATTCAAAGTAAACAAATATATTAAAATAAACATACGCACATTTAAGTCTATGTTTAAAGCAGCGATCCCAAAACGACAAAGAGCAAGACAAGTCACAAATAATATTTGATACATTGCCATATGTAACCTTGTAAACCATCCAAGATTGTATCCAGCCACAGTCCCAAAAAATATAACCAAGAAAATATAAACAAAAAAATACAACCATAGGAAGTCACAATTGGACCAACTTCCTTGTCGACAAATAATGAAAAACATGCATGTTTATACATGTTTCGTGACGTCACGACTCTTCCTTGGACTGCTGGCGAAAGTCTTCTCTATCTGTTCCTGGATTTATAAAGAGGAATTCCTTTGATTCTGCTTAATTTTGACTACTGATTCGTAGAAAGCCGTTCGCGTTTCATCTACTGAATAATTATAATTAATATCGGTTCTTAGAAGCTGCATTTCGAAATGTTTCAAAATCTTGTTCTCTTAGCCGAGCTTGTTGGGAATTCAGCTTGTTTTTTCTTTGTTTGTTGACAAATTTAAACGGAGAAAAAGGGGGAAAGAAAAACAGAAACGATAAAAAAAAACCGAGAAAGAGAAAAACCTAAAAAAACGAAAAAAGTTTAGAAAAAATTTAGAAAAATAAAAAAAACGAAAGGAAAATTATTAAAAATTAAAAGATGTTATTTCAATGGATTTTTCTAAATTGATTATGCACAATTGAAGACAGGTAACCATAAAAAATGACTCATTTCAATATTCAAAACTGGAAAGATCTGTTTTCCTTTGTAGTTCCATAAACTACGTAGCTATATTTTACAGAAGTTTGTTGCATTACAAACTGTGCTTTACTTTCTATCAATTGTACAGTCTTTAAAAAGCTCACACTCACTGTAATTTTACATCCCAACCTGTTGTTGGTATTAGTATACACTAAGATTTATCTAACATCCACAGCCCAGCCACAGAAACGCCTTCAACCGCCGAATAAGTTGAATATCTCTGTAATATGCTATATAATCATAGAGTCGTTCCTGTGCATAGTAGTTAAAAGCAGCCTGAGATTTTACAAGAGCCAAAGACTTTTCGTAGTTCTTTAAAGCTCTTGAATAAAAGGATATTAAGTATAATCTTTGCATAATATCTCAAGTTGTCTCGACGACCAATGATGAAAAACGTCTATATACAATACGGATCGCAGAGCGTATTGTATGCGTTTATCAGTGATTGTTTGCTACAATCTCTTCATTCCATAGACCTTTGCTGAATTTTTATCTTCTGGAATAGCATGGTCAGATTCATCCCAAGATGACCACATTTCTTTATTGAAATCTTTAAACCAAGGTAGTGTTTCGTCTTCAGCTGCCTTCTCAGTTGGCTCGGCAAACCAAGTATTTTCTCTATTGTTTAAGTTGTATCTATCTAATACATTGTCAAATTCTCTATTCACACTTTCTTTTGACGTTGGTCTACTGTTAAACATGGCAGCTAATATTCCCTGCGTTGTTTTCCCGCTTTCTTTTTCGACTTCCTCTTTTTTAGTGGTAAACTTCTTCATATCACGTCTTAGTGTCATCCTTGCAGGATCTTCAACGATATAATCGTCATCTGTTTCAGAATCTTCAGTGAAAGAATCATCTCCTGCTTCCCTACTGATTTGAAAACCATTATTCTTTACGAGATGTTGCTCCGCGTTGTAAGAACTTGACGGTTTAAATCGGAATGGAGAAACGAACATGTCTTTTGCTAGAAAATGAAAATTGTAAAAGAACACCAATTATACCAATTTATATACCGAGTTACGTGAAACAGAAACGATATCATTCCGTCTAATTTCAGACAATTTACTTGTGCATGAGAGAGAACCACCTTACTGAGTTAACAAATAAAAATTAATGGATGCATTGCTTAATAAAATACCTGTGGTGTTGCAATGGTTCTTGCTGCAGTTCCACATATTTCCCCCACATTTGCTGCAAAAATTAAAAAGCGTTTATTTTCCTCATGTTTAAAGTAAAAAATATACTGTGCGTAAATACTAACCATAATGTACACCTATCTCCCAAAAGCATCAAATCTCCTTTGAAATATTGCATGTTGTCGTAAATACACGCTAGATAAAATAAAAATATATTTATTACAGTCATCAATTTTAGGTAGGAAAAATACGTGCAATGTTGTGTAATTTCGTGAGTGTGCTATAAAATGATAGCCTGTAATCTAATATAATCTATTTAACAAATATATTACATGTTTAGCCGTAGTCTGTTCAGTAATACACGAATGACGTCAGAACTTTGGTAAGAACGAAGAGTAGCCAAAAGCCGTAGGCAAGTAAAAAGACAACGGCTACATATAATCGACTGTTTTTATATACCTATAACAAAACTTAAGAAATTTATGCAAAAAGAAAAAATTTCATAGGTTGACGTCGTCCGCGTGTTTATTGAGGAATGGATCACGGCTCTAAACCAATCAAAACGAGTGAATTATGAGCACTGGATAAACCTAATATGATCACACTTGGGTACTGCAATTATACATGGGTAATCCACGACGAAAACTTTTCTCAAAGCCAAGTAAACCAAAGCGTTAAATTGCGACTCTGCCGACTGCATATTTACCTGAATGGAAAGCTTCTGGACAGACAGGACAACATCTTCCTTGCAAATGAACAGGATTTGTGCATTTTGACACAGAACATTTAGATTCATGACACACACGTTGTCCATCTTTACCACAGAAACAACTCACACAATCATTGATATTCCAGCCTTCACCGGGCAAGTAGAGTTCACCAGTACTTGGATCTTTGCACTCTTTATTCATGCCTGCTTTCTTCGGTGGTTCAAAAACTGCAAGACGTTAAAAATGTACACGGTTTCAGAAGAATAAATATATTCTGTTCATGGATAAACCTGCATCACATAAATTCAGTTCTAGGGCATCATCAAAATTAGTTCCGTCGATCGAAGAAACTTCAGGCTTGAAACTGCAACAAAATTACTTGTAGCTTTATCTTAATTATTTGGACTGGACTATATTTCAAAGTCGATTGAGCAGTTTGTTTCAAACCCAATACAAAATTAAAAGTCAATTTGTCTTATAAGTCACGAAAGGAGGGTCAATAAATTTTTTAGACAAGTGCCCTGCGAAATCGTATGCTTTACAAAGAAACTCTATGACATTCCCTTTTAGCACAAATATTTGGTTCAGCGATGTCCATGTTGGCGAGGTTCGACTGAAAGTGAACTACAATATTTTCAGTGAATTCATCAATGAAAAATTATACACTACCAGTTTGCATTTCGTCGGGACAGACTGGACAACACTCTCCATTCACTGGATTCTCACATAATGGTTTACTACACATCGATGCCATGCATGATATTTCACCCTCAAGACACAAACATGTCGTACAATTATCTTTTCTCCAACTCTCGCCGGAGTGGTACCACGTATTTGTCTCTGCATTCTTGCATCTCATCTCTTCTCCTTCCACCACTATTTCTGAATATCAAGTTATTTATTGATTACGATAAAGAAATGCAGAAAAAACTGAACTTATCTGTACTGAGGATCGAGTGCATAAAAACTTTGGATATTATCACTCTCAATACTTCAGATTTGGTGCAATGAACGCCGAGGTCTGACAGCACGTATGAACTATCAGACAAGGTTTCGTCGTACAAAACACGCAAATATCGAATTGTGTACGCACGACTGAGACATCAGTCTGAGTATCTCTCAACCAGTAACTGCATAGGATGCTTTGCGATTGCAAAAGGAAACTGTTCTATTATACCGTTTTGCGAGTCATCCTTGCAGACAGGACAACATTTGCCAACGACGTGCACAGGATTCGAACACGTTATGGGGCATGTCGCTGCAAAACAAATAGCGCGACCGTTGACACAAGAACATGACGTGCAGGCGTCCACATGCCATCTTTCGCCATTATGATAGGACATTCCAGATTCCATGTGGTGGCACATATCTGACAGCACGCTGAAATCTTCTTGACCTGTGAATAAAAATATATATTATAATTTTAAAATTCAGTTACAGGAGGGATAAATGGCGTTTCATTTCATTTTCAAACGTGCTCTGTTATACAAAAACCACAAGGGATATGCTCATTAGATGGAGATCAGTAAATGTCATGTGGTTTATGCACGAACTGTATTTGCTATACCGCAGATTTTCATGTAAGCATGTCTTTGTTGCCTGCTACAAAATTATGTATACTATACAATTTCGTGAAATCTGCTTCGACAATATATTACAACTTACCAAAAGGCGAGGTGCTGACGTAGACAGGAGACGATTGAGTAGGTGTTTGCCAGTCAGTAGGATGACGATCTAAAAATCAAAGGACTGAAATGAATGTCTAGTTGATCAATGAAGTGCACTTAAGTACTGTACTATACATTCGGTATACATTCTCATTCGTTATTGGCTAGACAACGCCCGATAATTCTCATTATTCGATGCTCATTACAAAACTTTAGCAGTGGCTTTAGCTGCCGACGTGCTCAGCGTGCAATAACCGCTTTTTTCGGAGGATAACATTGATCTCGGTCTGAATAATTTTTGATGTCATGCTCAACCTCATCTAATACTTGTTTAGTAATGCAGTCTATTAACGATGCAAGTAACAAGTTTTACGAAGGGTTTTCAAAGGTAATATGGCATACGCGAAGACCCGTGACCCAGTCGATGAAATATTTGCAAAAATTGACAAAAAACAAACTCAGAATATGAGGGGCTACACTTTGTCTAAAAGAAAAGAACGTCAGGCTTTTGGTTGGGGATTTAATTCTGCATTAGGCGAGCACCTGATAATTTTCTCTAGATCGTTTGATACTTGCTACTAACTTAAACTACTTTTTTCTTCTTTACTTTCGCACTTAATTTATTGTCGGCTGTTGGGGCAGGGCGAACACTCACAGACCAAGACTGACAAGTAGATATACGTAACATGCAAACTAGTTGTTAAAGATAATTATGACGTACAGAAAATATTTTTGTTCTATATCTGCTGACATTTACCAGCTATACTAGACTCTACACAAGACGGTACACACAGGAAAAAGCACATGACACTAAACAAACGCTAAATCTTATATACAAATACTCGTAAATGATTGAGCAAATATTCAGTGACAGAGGTTGTGTTTTGTAACATATGTATTCATCCATTATTCATTCGCCAAAGTTGATTGACACGCTGATAGAGCGTACCACCACCAGTGAACTGTAAATACATCTGGAACGCTAACTCCATAAGAAAGCGTCTATAA
>JAODVQ020288318.1:0-12510 GCA_025400075.2 Phenganax stokvisi
AAGTAAATACACAAACATATTTACGTTAAACTTTATAAACTTATTTACGTGTGTCATAGTAAAACTTTAAATATCGTTTTAATGGTTACTTGAAATACTTTCCTGTCTTTTCTTTGCTTTGGCATCTAAATCCGTGCGAATAAGTGAACGTTATTAGTCGACTGGCGTTTTAGATTTTGTTGAAATTTCGAACAAAATAATCCGCTTTTCTTGTTGTGTTTGGATGAAAAAGGTATCAGCTGTACCCCAGCTCTAGACTTTTTAGACAAATGGTAGTAGCTGTAAGGAGCGTTTAAAATAGCAATGCCTTTGTACGCATGGTTGACAGATTTATTCAAGGTGGTATTAAGATGGTTGCTTTAGATTTCGATACGACCTTGATATCTGTGCATAAAAATGGAATTGGATGTTTACAGCACGATCTTTAGCAAGTACAGTATGTCCTGGATTTCCAGAATTTTTGACAGAAGTATTGCGCAGTGGAATTAGGCTAATGATTGTAACGTTTTCGCAACAGGTTGAATTGGTGCGAGATGTGTTAAAGTGCCTGTTACCAGAAAAAGACGTGGAGAGAATTTGTATATGAAGGAAGACGCCCAATTGGATGCCATTGCCAATGTTTAGGAAAGAAGGTACTTCAAGAAATCCTACCATTGGGGAAGAGAGGTGTACTCTCACTTCTAATTGTTAGGATGAGACTCGTATAACTCAAGTGTAGCAAAACTATCTGGAAAAGCTTCTCTAAACTAGATCATATTCAACTTAGAGAATTAGTGTTTGATTTGTGCAGTGCCTGATGGAGCTGTTCTAAATATTCCCCAAACATTAACTTTCCTTTTTTTCCACCAGGCAAGCAGTCTCACATTGAGTCTACAGTAAAATATCTCTACCAGGTGAGCAATGAGAAGATCAAGTCACATGAGATTTTGCTTTTTGACGAAAATGAAGAAAATTTAGGAGTTGCAAAAACGCTCCTTGAGCACAATAAAATTTGTTGATGATAATACATTACCTATAGTTTATTTTCATGACACAGCTCTTGTTTGCTCAATGCGCTTAAAATATGCCCAGAGAAACAAGTTCTCCTGGACAAGTTCTCATAAGAGTTCAGTAGCTTACTCATGTATTTCGAAAAGCTCTTCCCCAACATGTTTCAGGATAACTTAACTTACTTGAGTATACATTGAACAAGTTTTCCTTAATTACACATTTGTACTTCAGTTTTTACATTACTGACAGTAATGACACGGTGACATTACTGAAAGTAATGACACCGAAGTAATGACATTGTTGTCATTACTTCGGTGGCGCAGTCGCTAGGATATGCACCTTTCACCTCTGAGGTTGTGAGTTCGATTCTCAGCTCGAACTTAACTTTCTGAAGTGAAAAGAGTTTGTCAACTACTCTGCTGAAAGTCGTAGGTTTTCCCCAGGTACTCCGGTTTCTTCCTACAGGGAATGTTGACAGGGTGGGCTAGGATAAACATATTAGGAAACTAAAATTGATTGTTGTAAAAATAGACAGTGTAAGGTAAACATACATTCATATACATAACATACATACATTAGAAAACCATTGCAAATAGTAACGTAATTCAGCTTATACACTGCAAAGTAACTATATATAAGCCATAAGCCATATATTATAACGAACACATCTGTTTGTTCCTAATGGATTTTCTGCATGGAAAATCACTAGAGACTCGTGACCCTGATCCAATTCCTCAGGTAAGTTATGATAACACGTGACTATGCAATAAGGCAGTGCATAAAAATATTAAGATATGAAGTAAAATGCCTTATTATATTAAAACACCTCAGAGAGGTGTCCATATTAGAGAGGTACATGCATCAGAGAGAGGTCCACATTAGTAATGGGAGCGCATCAGAGAAGAGTCCGTTCTTAAAACAGATATGCTTTTATGTTCTTTCTTGAACAACTTTTTGTACAAATTAACGAATTGGGATATCTTTATTAGAGAATGGTCCCTTCAGAAAAGTTCAACTCGAATTACTATTCTAGTTCCTATTTTGGTTGCTATATATTTCAGCCTTCAACTAGACTTAGAAAGTCTTCCGTTCTTTGTTCTATCCTTCCATGATAGTCTTATTAATTAAACCACCTTGTGTATCTTCCCTTTCTTATTTTCTGCACCTTCCTTGTTATTTACTGCGCTTCCCTCTCTTCTAATACACGGTCTAAAAACTCCTCACACTCCATGGCTGCTCTATACCCTTCCCTGTGATATGTTGTAAATAATTTTGGAGTAAAGAATTGCAAGGCGGTTGTATGACGAGGAAACGACAAACTCCCCTTGCAACAATCTCTGCAACACGAAGAGGTACAGGATTCACAGCATTCGCAAAAACCACAGCCTGCAGTACACCCTGCGACAGCATTCACGTCACTCTCTTCCAAATATGGCCCCATGCCCCAACCGTCGATTTCCTCTTCGTCATTGTCCGCCCAACTTCTACCATGATCTGGACTTCTCTGGCCTTTCGTTGGGTGTCGTGGGGCAAGCAAGACAATATGTCCATTATCCACTTCTCTTCGAACACCTCTCTCTTAAACCATAACAAGAAAAGTGGTGATGTGACAACAAATCCGTCACTAATGTCATATAATTGACATATACCTGTGTCATAGTACTGAACTCTAAACTCGTACTTTCTGGGACAGTCCTCAGTTTTTTCGTACTGTTCCTTGATATCGGCTAGAACATCCCCCCCGTTCATAGCTGTGAATGAACAACCCAGTGTGCCTCGCGCGTGTTCCATTGCCGTTATGATTCCGTTACCGTAATTCTCATCATTGGGGGGGAGTGAGCCGTCGACGACTAAGATATTACGCAAGCGTAACCTGAGCAAAGGCAAAATACCGTAATTTTCAAAGTGACCGCCGTCGCTTAGATGTAGCATTGCTGGTGGCCTATCGCCAAAGGTAATCACGTTCAGGATTGATCGAGCAAAATTAAAGGCTGGGATATGAACTTGCATCCATCTACAGAAAAAATATAAATATCTTGTAGATTTAAGCAATATATTTGATTACCTGAGGGCTGTACTGCATCTTATTGCTATCGCTTGGCGATACTTACTTCATTCATCGAATTACGTCCCACAGCATGACATTACATTACTACTGTGGTGTCACTGTCGCTAGGAGAACCATGCAAACCACAAGTGCATACTTATACCTTGAACAGCATCGCAAACATTCGGGTACTTCACACTTGCCAGAAGGACGACAGCCAATCAAAGCCATCACCAGCAACAAAATAACGATGAAAACTGGAACAATTATCAAAGTAGTTTTTACCGGCAAAATTGGGACGGAAAAATTGAGAACAATCAGACAAACTCCGAGAGAGAGGATTCCCACAAAGATAAGACCATTAAGAAAGTATGAACAACAAGCCTACACAAAATGGAAATAAAGCAAATTTTGAAGAAAACAGGTTTTGTTCTCTATAGTGCACAAGTTTGCATAAGTAGGCAAAAAACTAGGGCAAAGAATTTCGTCAAGTTTGCCTGTCATTACTACAATGGTAATGATTTTACCGCGTACAAGTGTGCCTTTAAAAAGATACACTACGTTGCAATTCTTCTTTAAATGACTCAAATAATACAAATACATGCAGTCCCTGACTTTGATCTTAGACAATTCAAGTCAATGAAGATGAAGTTTTTGCATAAAAAGGTATACTACAGTTCTATAGACATCTCGAATATTATAGATATGTACAATCCCTAACCTTGATACTAGATACTTAATATACCAATGAACATGAAGTTTTTGGATTAAGGGATTTAGCTACTACATTTCTTCTTTAAATGGTTCAAATGTACAATTTTTGCAATTACTGAACTTGAGTTAGATTTTTGAAAAAAAAAGTTTTTCAAATCTAGCCTGTCCACAACAAATCTTTTCTTCTCTCTCCATCTTCATATCGTACACAATTCTGGCCGCCATTTCGACTCCAAATATGGAGAGCGCATGACTGAACTGTCGCTGCGTTTCTTCTAACTTGCCAAGATAGGGGGAAACTGCGGCAGCTGACATTGCCATAGCTGATGATAGTTTGATATCGTGCGGTGTTAGTTCTTCTCCCAAGTTTTCGTGCTGCAAACACTGTTGGGGAAATCTCTCGCGGCGTGGTCTCTCTATTGATCAACAGTAAAATTGTAAGCCTGGGTTTCATTAGAATCAATAGAGGCATGATATGGAAAAATAGGCTTACTTAAAACGTTGAAAGAAGTGTTTGTATTAAATTCAGGTATACTGTATGTATTTATAAGATTTGAGTTGCTCTTGCTTTAAACTTGTAACATTTGAAGTTTTTGCATTCAAAGATATATTGTAAGACGTAGTAGATATCTATTTTGTGTTACCCGGTTCCCCTTCTTGCTGATTTGGTTCTTCAATATTGACAATAGTTGACTGCGGTTGGTTGTCAATAACAGAAATACCTGTAAGCAAGCGCAAAGATTATGCACGTCTCACAAGGACATGACGTAACATTACTACTTTGCTTATCATGGTATGGCTACTTGGAGAAACTTTCGAGACGTTCTTTACCCGAGTACGTCCCACTACAACATGACGTTTTGTTGCTACTCTATCTCGAAAACTGTTTAATTGCATACTATAGGAAAGAACAGTTTCTTGTGTTGAAGTCGTGAGCTCCGATCCATAGCTCAAAGGATAGAGGAAGCGCTCTTCACCGTTTTGGTCTTTCTGAATGTGTCCAGATTAAAAACTATCCTAAATTCAGGTTATTTTGGCTTCTGAAAACTCTACCTTTAGGACTCATAGCAATATGACAATAATTCCTTTCATTCTTGCGCCAGCCATTGACAACCACATTACTGATGTAGACCGGTTTTTTGTTTTCTAAATCTCCCAAAGTGAATGCGCGGGGATGTTCAGACGCATGATCTCTGATCGGCTGCATAGGAATATTTTGCTCACTGCTTTTAGGTGGACATGCACAAAGATATTTCCCGCACATATGACTTCCAGGAAACGCATCGTAACAGCTAATCCCCGCACATCTAGCGCAGTTTTCATGATCATCATCGTTAAAATAATAAAAAGCTCTCTGTAGCCTCCATCTATAGTAAAATATAGGAAAAATGTTATCTTTCCCGTGCATGGATAGTGCTATTCAGTGAAACGAAGATTCAGTCATCGAAAAATCAAGTTATTTTTTTATGACAATTTGTCAAAGTAGTTCTTTCGTTCTTTTGTTCATGTTTATGTAAAATTTAGCATGGTGAAGACATATGAGTCAAATTGTCATATAGCGACTTGAGCAGTATTATTTTTTGAGATTTCATGCATGTTCGCGTCTAGTTATGTATAAAGCCTAATAGTTTTAGTATAACTAACCTGTTATATATATGCACCAGTCGAAGCTGAAAATCGCCCAAAATCGAAGCCACAGCTATTATACATAACGAAATGCCAAGAATGTTCATGAACCTTTCCTTGCCATACGAGAAACCAAAAAAAGTTCTTTCGTAAAGATGCCAGTACACCACATAGGAGTAGAAATAGATCAACAAGACAAGAGAAGAATACACACGAAGTAATGGAATAAACAACCAGAAGCTAGCTGTTGCTATAACTACAACAACTTGTAGAGCAACGTGTGTGAATCGCAAGAAGTCTTCAAAGAACCATGGAATAAACGTGAATGCAAAAGTTGCACCTGAAATTATCTGGCCAACTTTGGAGAAAATTTTTATTGCTCTTATTTTGCGATAGGTTTTTCGGCTTTCACAGCCGCAGCACTTAATGAAGTAATCAATTAAATGAAAAGCAACGAATGTCCCTGCGGATATGCCAAACAGGAAAGATCGTTCCAAGCAGTCAACGCTGTCTCCATTCTTTCTACACAATGTGCCGTCGAGAAATTCTCCGTATAAAAATTTCACCAAAAAAGCAATCGGAAAGGCAAAAGAACCCCAAATTGAGATTGACAAGAGAAATACGATAAGGAGAAGAGAGCATAGAACCACACTATCCCAACACCCTGTAGAGCATTGAATAGCAATCTTCCTAAAACCTTCAGAGCTGCGGTTGTGCCAGTTGCAAAACAAGCCAGCGTTATCTCTCAAATGGTTAAAGAACTCTGCCTGCCAATTTTCATCTTGGCCATGTGGTCGAAATTTCCAGTCAACATAAGCGCTGCCCGTGTAGCCACCACCTGACACGCAACTCAGGTAGTCAGGCTCTGCGTTCTTTGTCAACAGTCTGCGCAGAACTCCGGAACACACCGCTGCCGATCGGATTCCGCCGCCAGAGAAGGCCACGCCTAACATCTCGGATCAGTTCGGGAAGTGAATCTGCAGCAGATGTGTTTGCCGCCAGTTAGCAATTAGGTGGCGAGGAAACTTCATTAAAATTCACTGAGACTACGTTCACACTATGCTGGAGCGAAATAATAACGCAACGTTTCGCGTCTGTTCACACTAATCATGTTAGAATTTCGACACGGTCTTGTTATAGCCTTCACACTTGCCAAAATTTAGCGCACGCGCTTACGAAAAGCTTTCCAAAATTCGGCAGATGAACCAAGTTAGCTCTATTTGCTTTCGAAACTATGTTTCAACATAAGTGTGAGTACTTGAGTGTCAAAATATAGACAGAACCGGTGTTCCCACTATGCCGCAAAGCGTTCCGTTTTCAACTATTTCCGCTTGGAAACTGTGCTCAAATTGTAGCGGCAAAAATCACGTTTTCAGACAACTTTGCACCGGCATAATGTCGATGCAACGGTCAATTGCCACTTTTTGTGCCGTTTTTGAATTAATAGATCGTTCTGTGAAATGGCTTGTTTAGCAAAATAGCTCATTCGGTTAAATGGCTCATTGGGCTACACGGCTAGTTTAGTGAATCAGTTCGTTAGGTTGAACAGCTTGTGTAGTAACACGGCTTGTTTAGCAAAATGGCAGACTTGGTGAAACTAGCGTTTATACTGCATCTAGTTTCCAACAAGATGAAGTATCTCTTATTCAGCCTGCAAAAAGGATAGGCAAATTTACACGCGCAAAAACAAAACACATTCCACGAAGCATCATTGCCAACACGTACTGGTGATGCCTGTCGAGTTAGTAGCGAAATGCCTCAAATGATTTTCAGGAAACTCTGCATATAATCATAATACTTTGCGACTGCCCATGCATGCACAAAACTCTAGTTAAAGACGTTTTAATTTGTGAACTGCAGTAGAGTTTTCAACAAGACAGTGAATACTTCTTTGAATATAGTTAAAAATGAGACCCAAAATTCTCATTAAAACCAGATGAAGCTGTAATAGAGTACAGAATATAAACTGATCACTGCGATTCAGTATCGTCGTAACTTTCTTTATTGTTTGAAATTCATGTTCTGGTCACCACAATGTTAGTAAAATTTAAAAACAAAGAATGTAACAGCATGGTGCACAGACTTGCTGAGAAAAGGTTTTGATCACAACAAATATACAGTAAACATTAATGTTAAATTACGTATTTTGTTGTTAGAGGTGTGCAAATAGTGTGAGTAGTTTAATAATCAGCCGGGATATCGAAACCATCTGGGCTAAAGAAACAGGACCATCAACTTTTGCAACCATTTTCTTTCGAATTACCGATCATCAAGCGGAACGTCTTTACTTTGATCTAGTTTACGGATCAACATTTCAAAAGAAAGTGATGAGAGAAAGTCAATCGCCTATCGGTTAACCCTTAATGAAAATCCACATTTGGTTATTTTATTTTGTAAAAAAGCTAAGCGAAGTTTATTTAGATTTATACTTATAAACGGCCGTAGAAGTAGTCCTATGGCTTCAAAATAAAGTGGTGATCGTTTGATTATGCAATGACTTTCGGGGGAAAGGGATTTCGTTATTAGACTGTTATAATGAGTGTCTGGATAAAGGACTACCAGCAAAAACATTTTAGAGAAACTCATTTGGAATGATGGATTTGAAATCAGGAAGTTTATCGGAACAAAAAAACATGCACTCCCTGCAAAAGTTCGCAGTTTGAAAATGCAGTATATCTGAGGTCAGGCTCAAGTTCATTCACGGCTACGTTTCATCATGTCCTAAGCAGCTGAACTAACAATTTTGACTAAATGTGATTGGACCAATATTTTAATTCCGTGTTAAGAGCAGAGTAACAAAAATCGTCATTGATTTCTTAAAATGTTGGTGACTAGAAATGCAGATATAATCAATTTGTGCTAGAGAATTCTAGCCCATACAGAAAAGTCTTTGACAAGTTTGGAATGCGCATATTTTAATAAATACACATAAATGACCAAGTATAGCTAAACTGATCGCATCCTTTTAGTAACATCAAGAATTTTTCTCATGTTTGCTTACAAGAATTTGATCAAAGCTTGAAAGAAAAAGTAACAGCATGGCGCACTCAAATATTCAGAAGTGATTTAAATCACAACAAAATGTATTGTAAACATTAATTTTTAGATTTCCTGTTTTTTGTTGTTAGGAAAGTACGTGTAGTAGCGTATATATTATATTATGCTGTTGACAAGAATTTGAATTAATTGTTAAAAAAACAGATGTATCAGCATGGGACACAAATACTTAGTAGTGAGTTCAATCGCAACAAACGCGATGCAGAGATAAATTTTACAAATTGCATTTGTTGCTGTTAGAAGTGTGCATATAGTGTATTTATTTCAACAGCCATCCATACGGAATCAGTTTTTTTAATGCGAAAACATGCGCGCATCAGCTCATGCAACCATGTTCAGCGGTCGTGAAGCGGAACGTATATATCATTAGATCGCATTCACAAAACACATCTCGAATGAAAACTATTGCAGAAAATCGCTTCCACGACATTTTGCTTTTAACGAAAGCTTTTTTCATTTCTCTTGAAAAGCTTAGCCAGGTTCTATTAGTTTGTTTACCACTTGGTTCTACAGTGCTTGAATGGTTTTAATAGGTGGCTTTAATCACTCCACGGAAGAGGGCAGATGGAGGGCACTTATATAAAAGAATATCATTACAATCTCATTACTTGCCCTCCATCTGCTTTTGTTTTGAAGTCTCATGGGAATGCTTGAAACCTACCTATAGTCTCTGGATGACTTTGGCAATTTTGTATCTAATTATAGTTAATTACCATTGTTTCGACATAACCTGATGACCACTACAGATCTGATAATTAATTACTTTTAAGCCTGTTTTTCACTAGGATTTATTTTCCATGCGGAAAATAAATTTAGCAACGTGATTGGTGCGCTTTGCAGTGAATATATTGCTAGCCAATCAGTTTGGTAGATTTGTTTTCTGCACGGAAAATTCCGCCTAGTAAAAAACAAGCAAAAGAAGGAACTCCAGATTAGCGGAACTTAAAACATGCATCCCCTGTCATATTTTGGCAGTTCATTATTTTTCTAGTCCAAGCTCCTTTCACACCTGTACTTCTTACACTAATTTCTTGAACCAATCCTTAAAGAGCTGAACTAACTATTCTGACAAAATTATACAAGTGTATTTAAATTTCGTGTTGCAATCAGGAAGACGAAAACCACAATGAGCTTTCAAGCTTGTTTGTAACAAGGCGTGCAGATGTAATGATTTCACATTTTCGACAGGTTTTAGCGCATACATATACAGTAACGTTTTTGACAACATTGGGACGTATATATGTGCCTGAATATTATTTAAACATGAATACCAAGCGTTGCTTTAAAAATTTAATGGCTCAGTGACAGAAATATGAAATATATAGCTACACAATACGAATGTTTTGAAGTACTATTGTGTGTAGACCAGAGAAACAGGTACGAGTAGGAATGATGAAATTACAAGCATAGTTTTTTGTCATTACTGTGGTCAAATACTGTTATTGTAAGCACTATCCAAAAGTGAATATTTCTGTTATAGCTCAACGTACATAAGTATCGAATAAAGCCTCTTGCAACCTTAGTCTTAGAGTTATGAGAAACGGATACCAATTTGACACCAGCTTAGTAAAGGCAGTGTGCTAAAATCAGTCTTTAGCTAGTAACGTTTCCATGGTCTTATAAGGCTGCTTGCCTGTTACGCGTTTTGGACACACACGTACACGCCCGTAAAAGTTTAAATCCTTCAAAGTTTTATAGTTTTTAAAAATACAAGAAAAAGTAGACCCAAGTTATTTAGATGTCAAAACTCTTAACTTTTCTTCTTGCGATTGTTTGTAAGATAGATTCTACTGCAATTTTAACCTTTACGTGCGTTCCCGTGCGTGACAAAAACGCATAACTGCAGATATCAGCCTTTACTATGAACAATTGGCGAGAAACTATTCAATGTGTAAAATTATAAAAACTTTACCTGTAAACGAAAGAGAGATTGCTGGATGCTTAGGTCACTCCTTTTATTTTTTATATTTCACTCCAAAAAAGGTGTGTACACTGTCATTGTCTATTTTGAAATGAACTGTTTTGCTGTTCGATAAAACTATATAGATAAAGAAAATTTGCATAACCATGAGTTCTAAAGTTATTCAAACAGAGTTTTTGTGACAGCCTTTGAAAACATCAAAATTTGTAATTCATCAAAATTTATAATAAATTACTGAAGATTATATGCGACAAAAGTCGTACATATGTCGTGGCTATATTATAAAAGAAGTTTTAATCGAAAAATCCCTCAGCAACCTAAACAACGATGTATAAATGGAAAAAATAAAAAACGATTGATTGACTGATCATTCATCACTCCTGCTGATCATTGAATTTCCAGGTATTAAAAATGAAACTACTTGGTTTTGAAAAATAAGTAATTTCTATAAGTTTCTTTGAGTTATCATCGCGAACACCAAGCAAAGTTCATATGAATTTATTGATAGCTAATACGTTACCACTTAGCAACTTTGACAGAGCTTTGAAGACGGTACCTATAAGTGAACAATAGCAACTTAAATATCAATGTATACATGGAAGAAAATGGTTGGTTGACTTATCATTCATCACTCCTGCTGATCAGGCAATTTCCAAGTATTAAAAATGAAACTAATTAGTTTTGCGCGTGTAAATGTGAATGCGTATTCTCTACTTTGGCAGACAAGGAGAAATTTGGTTAAAAAATACTGAAGAAAACTAAGTAATCCAAAAGTTTCTAAAAATTTCATCTTCATTTATAACGACAAAAAGCTGTCATATTTTCTTTCCAACAACAACAAAATTCTTAAGTTAGCCACATCCAATGCTGCATATGAAGTAACTTGCCCTGCTGGCTCTAAACCTACATTGGTCAAACTGCATATGCCTACAGAAAAGACTTTCCGAACATAACAAACCCGACTGGGTATCATTTTTACGCGCAAAAGATCATAGGCTTACACTGTACATATGGTCATAACTCTAGTCCCACGGACACCCCAACATTCATCTGAAACCTAATTTCCGACACTTCTTCACAATGCTAACTTTAACAAATCTAATATTCTTTTATTCCTTGAAGCACTATACATAAAATTCCTTTCCCTATCTCAATGCTTGTCGGGAGCTATCCCTGTTTCTTTAATCCGTTTAACTACACCTTATGTCTGTTTTCCAGTGTGGCAAACGTTCTTTGCGAAAATTAATTTAGCAACATGATTGGTTTACTTCGCGGCGAAATCTGTTGCTAGCTAATCAGTTTGGTATAGATTTGTTTTCCGAACGGAAATTTCTGCGTAGCGAAAAATGGACTTAATTCAATGCAACTATGCAAGCCAGTCAAAAACTGCGTAAGAAATATAATTGACCAATCAGAAAGCATGTTGTAGAACGTGCCATGCATTGCCACACGTTTTTTGGCCGCCTGATTGCTCCTCGCAATCTTGTTGTGTCAAAATGTGTGCTATTGCACAATTTACACGCATGTGAAATGTGCACCATGTACAATATTAATCTTAATTTATTATTACTATTCTTATTGTTTGTTTCGTGTTTTGTATATGAATGGTCGCTGGCTCACAATTTGTTTATAGAATAAAAAAAATAATATATGGCTGCTTGGACATATGAAATTTATTTCTCGTGTTGAAGATAATACTGCTCACTTGTTCGCCGCGCTTACTCGTGAGCAATATTCAACATCCGAATAAATTCCATGATTGGGCACAACCATGTAATATTCTATATGTATTGCTCGACTAAATTTGGTGCCTTTTCTCTGAAAAAAGGCATCAATTTTGGCTGCGTAATACAAGAGCATAATAAATTAGCAAAATGTCAGGTCAAACTTTACAACTACGTAAGGTTGTAGGCGCAGTGGCGCAGCCAGATGTCCTGCTTGTCCCACTGAGCATGACATTCAAAGTTTCAGGTAATGAATTTTTAATTAAATAAGTTTTATGAGAAAATAGTCAAAATACATTTATCCAGCTTGACATATGTTCTTTCATGTATATTTTTAGCTTCAATACGTTTTACAGGGGTTTTTAAACTGAAAAACTCATTATATAACTTATCTTTATGAATGAATCAATGAATGCGAGTCTTTGCCTGCA
>JAODVQ020288425.1:0-12510 GCA_025400075.2 Phenganax stokvisi
AAACTTAAAAGTGACCAAAGTCACCCGGTTTTCAAAGTCACCCCAGTTTACGGTACATCAAGCATTCCCGTAAACAGAAACCCTAACCCAATCACATCCATGAACGATGTCACCACCCCACTTGTTCCCACCCAAGAGAACTGCAAACCAGCTACTCTCATCACCCAAGGTATCACCACACCACCAGTTGCTGCATACCCTAGTTTGGTTCAAGCTCAATTGTCAGCAATCGCAAAATTATTTGAAGTCCAAACTCAAAACCAATTACCTTTGACTGAGTCAGGACGTGTTAGTGGTGATTCTTGACAATACCAGATATGGATAAGAGCCCTCGAAACACTCATAGAAGGCAGAGCAATTAATCCTGCTGAGTGACTTCACTTTCTTGGAGATTATGTGAGTGGAGAGGCAGAGGCATAGCTAGGGCAGAAGCCCGGAGGCCCGGTCCCTCCAGGCAGAATTTTGGGCCCTGCTTGAAAAATTTTCTTTGAAAAACCAATAAAACCTTCGATTAAGGAGCTTTATGCTCGCAGTATGGCAAAAAGTCTACAGCGTGTACACGTCACAATGCACTAGCGTAAAACCTGAAGTTTTGTTTACTTATTTGCAGAAAAAGCTTTACTGAACTGTTTGACCCTAAGTACTTCTGTATAACTGATGAACTTGTCTACCTTCAATATGCTGAAGTATATTAATTAGTTGCTGGGGTCATCTGTTGTGGTAAAGTGAGTAGGCAACTTAGAAATTGAGCACGGTTTCTCTCACGAAGTGACAAATTGCGTCATTTACTATGTAATAAATTACGTCATTTATTGTGAAACAAAATTCAAGACAGCAAATATGCATTGAAATAAAAATGCCCGTTGTGTATTTGCATGCAGACTTTTGCTGTTGTAATCAGATATTTTCTCTTTTCAATCCCCAGCAACTAATCACTCAAGTGAGCGTCTTGTTACTTTTTTAGCCCTAAAGTCTTTTTAGTTTTTACTTGGGATCAAAGTAGGGTTACATGAAGTTTTGACCTATCTATTCTTTTGCTGCCAAATATTCAACAACGTGGGTATTTGAATTGCAAATTTCTTTGAAATGTATGGTTTGTCACAATCTTCAAAGACTTTAACTACTAGCGGATCAAGCTCACAGCATTTTCGCCCACAATCAAGACCTGTGCTTCAAAAGGAACATCCAAATTATAACTATAAAATATTCTTCTTTTATGATGCAGAACATAAGCGAAGTGTACTTTTAATATCTCACATCAAAACCAGAAGCCTGAATCATATCACATGCGTCGACAATTCCTTACACCCATCCGTCCTGTTTATAACAATATTTTGTTCTATCACCATATGGAATTGTTCAACTCACATACATGTCATTCTGGCCCCAGCTAGATTTTTACTGGTCCCCCTTGACTAAAATTCCTGGCTACGCCTCTGTGGGGAAGCTATGGAAGTGGTAAATGGTTTCATGCTTCTTGACGGCAAAGATGCATATGAGAAGGCAAAGGATATGTTAGCAAAGAGACTTGGTAATCCCTTTTCTGTTGCAAACAATTTCGGAAGAGGCTTGATGAATGGGAAACTATTGTGCTGCATGATCTGTAGGTCTCAGGAAATATGCAGACTTCTTAATTCAGTGTGAAAAGGCAATATAGAAAGTGAGCAGTCCTTAATGTATGGAGTGATGATCAAGGAAATTTCTAGCTGACATCCAAACTGCCAAAACCTGAGTGGTCCAGAAACAAAACTATCTCTATTAACAATGCACGCAGAAAAATGAAGTCACAGCAAGTCTTAAAATGAAGGGTATGGGGTGTAATATCTGTCAAAACTATACTTTGAAGTTCAATTTTTCAATTGAAATCCATAATTTTACTTTTCGAATTTGCATTTTTGGTATTCATATTTAGAAAGTATCATCCAGTGTTTCAATTGGTTAATACCACAATTATGATACTTAAATTTGAAATGTTGCCTTTGTACAATGATAACTTGCAATTTTGAGAACTGTCATTTTGCAGGGCAATCAAAAAACAATTTTTGACTTAATAACTTCACTGCCAAACACAATGCTAAGATTTGGGTGATGGCAGATGCTCAAGAAACAAATCTAGTGAAAACACCAATTACAAACGAGCTCAAAAACATTCTTGAATCGATTTTGAGAACATTCACCTCACCAAATATTGATGAAACCTGGTTGATATTGTTAATTATCATCTGCAATGGGTTTACGATATAGTTGTTAGATATTCAGCTTTGCAGGACATTTATGAGAGAGTAATAAGCTGCATAAGGAACGCAACAGGATGGTTGGAGTTTTCATCATATCATACCTTGCACAGCCGAATTGCCGAGAGAGTGTTTACAGGAGAAAAAGACGACCACGTTTACCCATTCCTTTCAAAAATTAAACATTCTTATCAGAGAAAAATTTAAAAATGTCTGAAGCAGCTAGCGTTGTTGAGACCAGTAAAAGTAATGTTGAAAGACAAATGAATGCACTTGGTCTCATGTCAAGAGCAAAGTATACTCCCTTGACTGACCATCAACTGGACAACGTGATAAATGACATCCCATGAGATTTCCCAAACATTGGCTGCAAACAAATAACAGGTCTTCTACATGCCCAAGGAGTTAATGTGTAGCAGATATTTATTCATGTATCGATGCGAAGGGTTGACCCACATGGAGTTCTTTTGAGAGTTCTCAAAATAAATGTTTTCCAAAGATGACAATACATGGTTGCAGATCCTCTTTCCCTTTGGCATATTGACAGCAATCATAAGTTAATCAGGTAGCTGGTTGTAAAATAATTATTTTTGCATTTTAGATTTGATATGACCAGATAATCTTAATTGGTATGACTTTTCTTAACTCACATGCACATAGAAACAATTAACAAAACACAGACCATTTTTCTTGTCATTGCACAGTTAACAGTTTATCAACAGTATTCCAACATTTTCTTTCAGCTGTGCAACAGTTTGGCCTTCCATTGTATGCATAAAGGAGGTGAGAACACCGATATTACCCAGTATATGTTATCACATCCCTTATGAGGTTCTGACAGCAACAGTCATATTGCGGGAAAAAGCATACAGGACCAAAGAATGGAGAGATTATGGCGGCATCTCTTTATTTGTTGTACGTACGTTTTCTATAACCTTTTCTATCACATGGAAAATGAACATTTGCTTTCAAACGAAATTCACTTAATGGCAGCATAGCATTTTGTGTATACTCCAAGCATTAACCAACATCTGAAACTGTAACCCCCACAGTAAAGCTCCATTAGCACTGAGTGTAAGCAGTCCCCTGAAAAGCTCTAGGTAAAAGGCATGCTATCCAACCCTTTGAGGAGAATCACTGATGAGTTAACTTCTGTTAGTTTCTTCATAAGGAAGTTCTTCCAGATTATTCATATAAATAGTTTTATTATTGTCTGACGTTTTGGTTTCCTTTGCGGGAACCATTATCAAAGACTTAAAGTTACAGTTGTAAAAATTAATTAGCGTCAATGGTATGATGACGTGTCCAGTGTTGCGTGATCTTTTAGAGCGTGCGCTTCTCCTTTTCAAGAAGTCTAAGATATGTTTGTGGAAAATTACGACAAGCATTGATTGCGTTAGTATTTAAATTAGTGTACCAGCTCTCAAGAAACATTTTACTAAAATAATTGGATTCAAGTTGTAAACATTTAGCATTTTCCCAGTCTTCATTATGTTTAGTTTGTTTGTACAACTATATTGTTGGTTGTATCACCATATGCTGTACTATGCTTGTGTTCCTTGACCGAAACATCCGACAATAATAAAACTATTTATGAGAATAATCTGGAAGAACTTCCTTATGTAGATATTAGTAATCCCGGATTCAAACCTTTTGAAGAATTCTGTTAGTTTGTTAATTCATGGTATTCTCACTGGGTGCATTACTAAACAATACCATATTAATGCATAAAACTAAATGAGAATCTGAAGTTACATTAGAGTAATCACATGAGCTAATAGGTTTGGTATGAAAGGGAGGAAAAACAACAATTTTTCACAGTTTGCCAAGAACGCAACATGAACACGGAAAAAAGTATCCTTGCATTAACACATTGTTGCAGCCGAGCTTGGGAAGAATTGCAGTTAGGGATAACCCTGCAAGGCCGGCAGTTCAACCCATTGCTGTTGATATTGAAGCAGTCTTGGCAAAACATCAGCCACCCCTGCAACAATTAGAAAATGATGGACACATAGGTGGGATTACTAACCCGAAAAATCAGCCGGTACAGCCTCAAGAGCTGTCTCGTTCTCAAGTGCAGGTTTGTTTGCAGCATATACTTTGCGTAAAGTTAGCATTTTTCTTAGATTCGCCTTTACTGCAAAAACAAGGCTTTTGTAGCCATCTTTCCAAATTGCGCTGAGATTTATTCATACATCGAGTTCTCCCTGGGGCAGTGGAATTCCTTTTTGCTTTCTGTGCAACAAGAGAGACATTCTTAGCACTCCTTACATTCCGTGAATGACGGGATACTTGTGTTCAAGGCCAATTGGATGTCATGCTGTCTGCGGGGTCGAGTTTCTGTATGTTACTCTTCCCAAACATTTTATTTGCCAAGTAAAAATTGGCTTGAAGATAGGAATGCTTATAGAATATTATTAAAATTTATCTCTTGTTTGGTTTATTAAACCATATAGGCTAATTACATGTAATTTATCAGCATCATAGGCATTTTTCCTGATGTTCCTCTTTACTTTTATAATCTACATGGTTTAGCATGCACGTATTGCTATGCAATACAGTAGGTAGAGGAATTTCTAGATACACTTTTGGTAAAGTGATATTGTGTTGTTTCTGCCTTTGGTGAGGCAGCGCACTGTGGAAAAATTATTTACACAGCTTGTTATCGTAGAGCTAGTGGACCTTTGTAGAGGTCACGTAAATTACATATGCTTTGGGGAAGCGGTATTTCTTTATGATGCTTTTGTGGAAGCAATTTAACACTATTTACATGTTTGTTGAAGCTGGCTAGATTGTTAAGCTTTGGGGGAAGCAAAAATTGTAGCTAATTACAAAAAATTACCTGCCGTAAATAATGTAATGACCCATTGGGGAGGTTGCATGAAAAAGTAAAAAATATTTTTAAAATTTTCTGCGCAAACATTGCATATATTTAAAGTCATGTGACCACGAATGAGTTTAGTTTTGGTAGGAGGCTTTAACATTATGTAATGCACATTATCCCGGCAATTGGTCATAAGGGTAGTTGGCTATTATTGATAACCGAACCATAAGATGCAGCCATATGCAGCTTCTAACTGTTTAGTGATGCTAGGTTTCCCTCTACTTTTATAGCCCCTGACACTCGAGTCGTTACAGAAAAAAGTCATGCTCTGTCAGAAAAATTTGCAGACTCATACAGTTACAGCCTCCTTTCAAAGCTTACGAAGAGAACTCCAAAAACCAAAGGGAGTGTTTGACCCACATACGGCTCTGGCAACATTGGAAAGCTTGGTGGATATTTCATGTGATCTAGCGGATCTGGTGGCGAATTGCTATAATGTTGTTTACAAGATATGTAGATCTCTATTATATCATTCGCAGTTTCAAGTGATCTTGATGAAGTTAGTGGGGGATACAGAAGACGTAGAGGTAGCAAAAATTATAGAAAAGACGTTGCATCGACATTTTTCACCTGTTCCAGGTCAACCTTCCCAGGAAGCATTGCTAGCTTACCAACAATTTCGTCCTTATTCAAAGTCCCCTGTTTATTGTTTCAACTGCCAAGACCTGGGTCACTTTGTGAGAGCATGTCCACTATGCTCACAACAGCATTAGGAATAATACCTATGACTACAGTATTCCAAAAATATACTCTGATGTAATACTTTATTTGCTAGGACATTAATTCCAGTTACTAGATGAAATATAGGATAATAAAAAAAGGAAAAACAAAATACAAAAAAATAAATAAAAAATAAATGAATAAATAAAAAATAAATGAATAAATAGAAAATGAATAAATAGCAACTGAATGTATACTCAAATGCGTTTTGTTACTGATACATGTTAAGTGCATAGCTACACCACGTCACGGATTGAGCTGTGCCCAGGCATCTGAATGGTTTAGGCGATGTCACGATCGAGCAATTGTCAACTAAGTTAAAATTATAATGTCAAAAAAGTATTAAATCAGACTGAAATTGATCACAAAGGCTTCATGTGAGCAAAACAACGTGCGAGTGAAGCAGGGCCACTTTTATTTCAAATAAAAAACAAAAACAAAAACAAACAAACAAAAGCAAAATAGAAAGCAAAATATACTGATGCATGTAGATATGATGTTAACAATATAAAATATTCCTAGATGTCTGGTTGATCTTTCCCAGATTTTGAATTGGCTATTCAAGAAGCTATTGCATCCCCTGTGCAATTAACTTGGTCCTCTTCAACAGGTGACGCTTTCATGCTAGCTCAGTCAGCAGCCTACATTATGTGCTATATTCTAATACATCTCGGTTACTTCATTGGACTGAAGAAATCAATTCTAATACCCAAGCTTGTGGTCCCATTCTTGGGTCTACTCGCAGACTCCACCAAAAAAGCTTTTTTACCCTCTGCATGAGAAGAAAGAGCAGTTCATAAACCTTCCAAACTCTATACTACAAAAGAAAACGGTCTCACAAAACACGCTGCAGAAGTTGGCTGCAAAAATTATGTCATTTACATAAAAATTATGTCATTTACAAAATTATGTCATTCACTAGTAGTCCGAGATGTGTGCTTGTATGTATCGTCCTCTTTCACATTTTTGCCAGATTCATTAGCCATTTCTGTGCAAACCTCATGTAATTTGGCACGAATGCGCGCCATCATGGAAATAATTTACATTATTTCTGTTTCTGCTCTTTCTGTGTCGCAACTTCCGTTTCCCCATCTATTATATATTTGCGTTTCCTCATCTTTTATGTACATGAATTTATGATGTAACATCGATTTATTTTTGAGCATAACATTGGTACATACACACATAAGATTGACGTATTATGTATAACATCATCATTCTATTAGTTTTCAACTTTTTGTCCCTAAAAAAGCTTCATACTTGTGTATCGAAGATTACTGTTTTTAGGTTTTCTTAAAAAAGAAATCAGACTTCAAAACAATTTAGGCTTAAATTAAAGATTGTATGATAATTACCTTTCCTGCCAAGTCTTACGACTCAAAACAAAATAGAAGTGTAGATATTGGGCATGGTACCTAGTTGCACTAATGGCTCAAGGAAAACGAAAGAAAGCGATATATCAACTCACCGTTTGCCAAACGAGCAGGAAATGTGCAAAATCTGGCTAACAATAATTCGTCGTGAGAACTTACCAAAGACCAACTTGTGCTACATTTGTAGCGTGCATTTCACCGCAGATTGCTTCGACAGTTCGTTTAAAGTTCAGTTTGGCTTTAAAGCAAAAAAAAGCTTAAAACCTGGAAGCATACCTTCAATATTTCCATTCTCACACCGCAAACCGGAGCGAAAAATATCACACAGGAGGCAGCAAATCATAGACACAAAGGCTAGAGACGAGGTACTATAAATTACAAATGATAGTATGACAAATGCAGCAGGTGCCAAGAGCATGGGTCTGGTCAGTTTTTTTTCAGTTTAAGTAAATTGTGCATCAGCACTACCGAAATATATATTTCGTTGGTTGGGACTTTAAAATATTTCAATTTGAGAATAAGTTAGGGAAGGCGCATTCAGCACAACAGGTGACACATGGTCCAGTGCAATAGGATATAGATTATTATATATTAGTATCCATGATGATGGAAAAACCAAATTTTAAACTCACCTTTTATGACTAATATCAAAGAATAATTTTCTCAATACCCTATAAGAATCATCAAAATCGCCAGAAAAATTTCTGGCAACAAATGCATCAAATTTATATTTGAAAGACGTATTATTTAAAAACATTTTAACGTGCCACTTTTCATTGATTTCCGACATTTTATCACATTTCAATATCTCATAGTAATTAAAGTACAATGGTTTTAAATGATTTAAAACAAAAATCATTTGTCATGGTAAACCTTTGCAAATATTCATCGCACTCACCATACAATTCGATTATAGCACTCATCGTATAAAAAAAAACAACTACATCGAACCCTTCATCAAATGTGAGTTCCTCATCGTCTTATTTGAATTGAAAATGCAGACGCTTTAATAGCCTACTGCAATAAGAGAGCAGAAAGCCTGAAAATGGAATGCCCAATCATTGACGCTATACATCATATAATTCAAAAATCAAATCATTCTTAAGAAATTAGGTAAATTTTAGAAACGTACGAAGACATCAAGAAAAAAGAAGAGGAAACAAGGAAGCTTTGTAATGAGTATCGTCAGGCAAAGAAAGAGGCCGAAAAAGCTGACAATAAGGTCATGAATCCTAAAATCACAGCAGAAGAAGAAAACAAAATGGCAGATTTTCTCATCGCTACAAAATTAGTTCTAAAAGCAATTCAATGTGAAGATCTTGACAAAAGTTTTGAGTATTACGATTTAGTTCTAAATAAACCCAAGAATTTCCTGTAGATGATATTTTAAAAATGAAACATCATTGTAAATGTGAGAATTCGTTCCCCGCTTTTTACGCTAAGCAATAAATTTTTCAAAAAACAAAATTCTTGTCCCATTTGATTTTCTCAAAAAAAGTCTTGGCCAATTACAATTTTAAAAATCGAAATTTGTGCCACATCATTCCAATTTTTTAAAAGGAAATTCACAACCAATTATAAGTTTTAAAATCAAAATTCATGCCACGTCATTTCCGACTTCAAAAAGGATAATTACGTAGACATATTCGCACCACAACAAACACAAACACGATGATGTTCTTCATGACAGAAAACGATCTTCTCGATTAGTGTAAACGAAGAGCTCAACATAGAAACGAATTAATACATATAATTTGTTAAAGGGGAAGTCAGACTTCAGAAACACTTAGGTTTAAATTAAAGATTGTATGATAATTACCTTTCCTGCCAAGTCTTACGACTCAAAACAAAATAGATGTGTAAATATTCGGCGACAAAAGTGCAAAGTTTTGCATATTTCGCGGCCGCCATGATGTACATCAGAGCGATCCATCCAGCGATTGCAAAGCAGTATTACCTCGTGACGTCGCTGTGCGCTTTTTGCTTCTAGCAAACATTTTTACAATACTAAAGACTAGAAATACACAGCGAAATTTTAAAGACTATATGGAGTTTTCAGACAAATTGTCGAGTGATACTTCTTCAAGATATAGCTCAGATGACAGTAAGGAAAATATTATGATCGAAGGTGGTGCAGGATTGATCCAACCTTATGCATTTCAGCCAGTTGAAGATGTAGATCTGATGACAATGTACCTGAGGAAATGGCGATTGAAGTCTCAAATTCTGAGTCCAATCATTCTTCAAGACTTGAGAACACAAACTGGTAAAATTGTCTATTGCTATTATTGATTGGCGCAATCGTAGCATAAAGTTTTGTCTTCTATTTTGCAATGTTTTCAAATAATTTACTTTGTCCAGAAATGTATATAAAGAACAACGATGCTTTGTTGGTGTTTTTGCACTCACTGCCAGATAATGGATAGAGAAGAAGAGTTTGTGTGCTTCCAAGAAATCTCTGCCTTTGTATCTAAGAATGAAGAAATAGCCCAAGTTGAGCAGATTCCTGTCCCTGGCTGTATCACAGATAACCCTGGATTCCAAGCAGTGTGTTTGAATAATTGGGTATTACAGGCTGCTTGGAACCAGTACAGACAGCAATATGGCACCAACGCATTTGAAGGGCCTGAGCATAAGAGGCAAAGGCATATTGCTTATAGACAGCTTGTTCGATGGTGTCTGGGAATACTAGGGAAAGAAATTAGATTTCCTCTGCCATCCTGTGCAGTATGCTGTATCAGGGCACATTTACCTCCTCCAGGCTTAGAAGAAGATTTTGTTTTTGAGAGATTTAGACCTGCACATGAGTAATATGCTAAGGTATAGTCAAACTCAAATGTATTTTCCAATGAATTTCTAGTTGCCTCATGTGTATTATGTTTGTTTCTTTTCAACAAAAAACAAGAGTTACTGTTTGCCCATTTGCGACTTATGAGCTGCTATCACATTGTCTTTGCTGGGTCTTGGAGTTGGAGCAATGTTTTTTGGAATGCTCGTTCTGTCGGAAAGCATTGATGGCAATCTGGTTTTCATCATTTTCATTGAGCGAGGAGATAACATTTATCAACTGATGAACAAAATCAAATGATTTCTTCTCCAACACTGGCTTTGCAACCCATTTTTTATGTCCTTTTGGGAAGACCACTTTGTATTTTTTCTTCCCTTTATTTCTTCCTGTGGTTGCGACAGCTTGTGTTCTACCAGTGTTGGAGTTGTGGTCGATAACTGCTGACTGTGTCCTGGCTAGACTTCCCTTGTACAAGAAGTGTTGACGTTTTGGTGCATATTTTAGCAACAAGGAGTTGCTAAGCCCAGCCTGTAACCACTTTGTTTTCTTTTCTTTATTTCTGGATAGGCGACCATGTTTACACTTTCAGAAGTGCTTGCCATTTCCCCACTTGCGCTTGTTGACAACGTGATTAAGGATAGATATCCATTTCTCACGGAGCAGGTCAGCATTGCCATTACATGTTTGAGCACACCACCAAAGATAATTGGATACAGACTGGATCCACTTTAGCAGTTCCTCATTCCCCTTTTTCTTGGCCTTTTTTGGCAGCTTCTTGGTCACCCATTTGGATAGATGCTAGTCATCATATTGGTGCACTATGGAGGGATATTTTTTTTATTTGAGAAGTAATTTAGGTATGACGATCGGTTGTCAGACATCTTACTTTCAAACCCTGGTCAATCACCTTGTTGAGTGACCTTTGGCAACCTTCATTCTCCATTGCATTAGAAGATAAAACCTCAGAGACTTGGACAAGGGAGAAATCCACTATCTTCCCAGAAAGTTCATCCATCAACGAGTAAGTCCCATATTTGGCATTATGACCGGGGCTGTCAGATCGACCATTACCACACAAGTCTAGTGGTTTGTCTTTTTTTTTTTTTGTTTTACTTATGTCCTCCTTTTGCTTTTTGTAGGCAGTGTCAATGATTGGAAACACAATCTTATTTTGCACTTCATAAAATTGATCTTTATTGACGAAGTATAAGTTCAGTGCATTGGCAAACTGTCTGTAAGATTCATATGTCCCACCAGCAATGACTGTTGCAGCAGGAATCAAAACATTACCAGCTGGCTTGTTATGCAAACATGGTAGAGAGCTCCAATGCAAGGTGTGGTTATTGTTGCATGTTGCTTTCACAGTCACCATACTGCCTGCGCAGGATTTCTCAATCTCACAAAGGGAACCACAGGTTTCGCATGTTGTGAAAAGCTAACTAACAATTTGTTATACTGTTTGAAATTTACAAGAGATTCACGAATGTATGTTACAGAGTGGGTATTTTTTTCTAAAGAAAGAAAATCAGTTCGCTGTTTTCGGCAAAAATCAAACAAACGTACCAAAAAAGTAATCAAGAGAATTGTACAAAATTTAATAAATGTTGTGGATCAAATGTTTATTTACGTAAATGAATATAATTGCAATATTTATTACGAAAATCATTTGATTTCAATATTAAAATCGGCATTTAGTGGAGTTGAAATTAATTCTGGACCATTTGGTAAAATAAATTAATACTTTCGATTGGATACTTTAAATATCATAGGGTTTGAGTATCTAAAGAAAGGATTATTGTTCTGGCTAATACCGTGGTGATATTTTGTCGGCAAGCTGTGCGTTGTATTTTGCTGGAAATATAAGTAGAACAGCAGACGAATTATGTTAGCCTTATGGATATATTTGGAAAAAATTCGACGAGACCAATTTGAAATTAACCTTTGTGGAATGCGTGACCATGGAATGACAAAATGCCAAATTCTTGAGAAATCGTGGTTTGAATGTTGACCATTTTTGTTATATTTTTGTACCGACATGCATGTTGGCTGGGAATTTACTGAGCGTAGGCAAATAGGGCGCGACAACTGCGATGTAAACAACAGATATGTATATTTTTATATCATACTTTGAGGTCACAGCTAGAATGCATTTGTATTAGAGCAGGACTATGCACCAGGCGAACATCTCTTTGACTCTCAAACCGTTGACAATCAATGGACGAAGAGCAATTCTTCAGATGTCCAAATGATCTAAAAAGCTGTCATGAAGCTTGCAGCATTCAAGCTGCAGATTTGAAAATCCTACCAGGGCAAGCTCAAATCGCTGCTCCGACACACAGTGAACATAAAGAAGATCATGTTCATTGAATACTGAAGCTCTATTGCTACGAACTGTGCAAAGAGTCGCCACAATTGCAATTTTGCAGGTCTGTGGCTCTGTTGACTCGCCCTACATGCAAACTCTATTCGAAAGTATACAACTTAAAAATATAGATCGCAGTGACACCATGG
>JAODVQ020288533.1:0-12507 GCA_025400075.2 Phenganax stokvisi
GTTGGTTGATATTCGAACTTAACTATAGTTAACTTTAACTACGTTTTTATACAACCGGCCCCAGAGGACAGATCATCTTGCCTTACTACACAGGTGAAAGCACCCGAGTTGTTTTTGGTTAAGGCAACAAAATTGAACAATGTTGGTGCTGCACCCCACCGATAATATTGTTCACAAGTTGCAACAACACTGTTAACAATATAGTCGGTGGGGTGCAGCACCTTCACCAACATTCTTCCACATTCTGTTTTATCAAGTGGGAACGACTTGGTAGTTTTCACCCGTTTCTGCTACCCAAGAATTACATATACAACAGCTGAACAGCAATCTGTGTCCATTCAAAGCCGGCAGAACTAACGCTGGATAACGGAGATTTTCATTTCTGGCAGATTTCTATTAGTCAGGCAGTTAGAGGTACCAAAATAGGGGTTTATTTATTTCATTATCGCTTTATTTTTTTTACATGTCGGCAACAGTAACGAAAGTGTCTCATCTATATCTACAATTATGCTGGCGTTGCTTGCTGCTTTAAAGCACTTGGATAAAAATTCGAAACCAAGTTGACTAAGAGACCGCGGTAATGAAACTACTGATATCGTCGGCCCTCTGCCGTTACCTACCTTTTGCATGTGGTATTCACTACCACATGCAGAATTGTGAACTGTTTATTGGAGCCAGAGATGTTAAAGAAACTCTGAAGTAATCTCTTTCTTAAACAAAGCAATATTCACACTCATCAAGACGAAGGCAACAAAATGACAAATTTTTGGTAACTTGTTTGTCAATAGATGTTTGTGTCAGTGGCAAGTGGTGGCATTGGCATTCATTGGCACAGTAACTGATTCTTAGACTGATGAAGCTGGGTGTTCGCAATGGATCTGTTTGATTTGGGCTATTATCTACTAATTATAGGTATTGGCAAGGAGCCTTGGAAACAATCTTACTGGATGTGCATGATCTTGTAATATTATCTTTGATTAAGGTAACAGTGATACAGATATTGTCAAAAACCTTACGAATATGTATGCTGTGTAGTCTCACTGCATCTATGATCTTGGTCTACTTTCTCCGACTAATTAACAGTGATAACATATTGTCAATGAATCTAGTTGTGCATTCACACCCATTCCATTAGAGTTTAATGTATCGTGCCGACAATGGTTCTTGAGAATCAAGGTATTTAATGCTGCCTGAAGAACGCCCTAAAGATGCATGCACCGCAAATTCCAAGTGTACTTTTGCAGGCACTCTTCTACTCTCGTTGTATTTCTCCTTAAAGAAGGCACATAACACTGGGTCGTATATCAAACTCAAGCATTCAATTTTATTGGAAATTTACGCATCTTAGCATCAGGTCACATGTCCAGCACGATATCTAAAGTACTGTTGTCAGTTATGTCTTGTTTGCGAGCAAGAACGATCGTCATTCAAGCGTGTATTTCTCATGGTAAATCGAACACAGTTCTTCACTATCTTGAGCTTTCTGAAAGTTAGCTCATATTTTGCAACGGAAACTGGTGTGGTAATTGATAAATGACGCGTGGGAGAGTTTCATGTCTGTGCATAATAGTTACTGAATCATATTATGAAGAGCTATGAAGGAAAAGCATTTATCACAAATATTTTGCCCTGCAGGATTCTTTGATTGCCCTGAAAATCGATGTTTCTTCAATATTGGGGGTGTCACCCCCCATACCCCCCTTACGTTTTGCCCCTGGAACAACCGGATTTTCAGCCTGCCAATCACAATACTATAGTCTTAAATATTACTTGGACAGTTATATTAATAGCAGTGTCAGGAAATAGCCTAAGGCATCACAATTCGGCAGTGTAAAATTTCAGTTAAAGCTCGATTGCAACTTTGTAATTGCTTTGCGGGTGTGTTGCAATTCATTTACATTGCCGTTTCGTATAAGTTTGGCTTGAATCGCACATATGTGCAATTCATATGCTAGATTGCAATCATAGGGGCCTACATGTTGTTTGATAAATTTCGCTTTTTATAAATAAATCTGGATAAATGACTGAGGTTAGGTTTAAGGTTCTTACAGATGTGCATGTTTTTCTATAACAATCAAGTTTTCCATCGCTACTAAATTTCGCCAAATGGTCGTGTGTACTAATGAACCGTATTTTTACAAAATTTTATATTGTTCATGGCGCTAGGTAAAAATAAACAAAACATTGTTGTATAGACGGCTGAATATTCATATATACAGTCTTCCAAAAACTTGCCAATTTTATTTTTTAACCAACGAATAGCTGAACAGACAAAAAATTTCTTAATTTGTTGTAACCCGCTTGGTCGAACTTAAGCTTAAATATTCTTAAGGCCGGGGGTAATGTGCTACCCCAAGGCATGATACTTACAGCTATACACAGCTAAGAGCAGGTGCATGTTACATAATAAATTAAAAGTCAGTTAGACTTAAATTATCTTCGGCTTATACTGTTCATTAACTCAATAAGATGGAAATAAACTTGATTGGAAATCAAAAGATTACGAAAACATCAGGATAATTGTGTAGTTTTCAAAAGAAAAAATATAAAAACAAAAGTCAAAAGTGATTTTCTAGACTATCAATTTTGAGACTTGTAAATTATTTACCTCCAAAGCAAGACTCGAAACTTTTGCATTCAGAAGGTCTTCGACTTGGCCTTTCGTTGGCGCTTACGTAACATGCATGATGGAAAGAAATGCCGGTTGTGTTTCATAGCTTTAGCATTTACTATGTTCCCAATGCCTTGCCGCAAAAAACGCTTTCGTATTTAGACAAAATCTGAATCTTTAGCAAACTTTTCTAACACCAGGAAAATAAATCTTGTTGTAAAAAGAGTATATATTTGTATTCAATTTTGCCATGATATGCAAGACGGGTAGACCAGATAATAGGACATTTATAGTCCCTCAAGAAAATAGTTTCTTGAAGTAAGAAAATTTTCTTGGTCCAGTGTATAACAATTTGTAGTTATGAAATTTTTTTTTAAAGCATGAAATCATTTAATACAGACAAGAAATTTTTTCGTGACCTAAGAAAAAAAATCTTAACATATCATTATCTTCAGTGGCCTTATAATGTCTATGTTATATAACATCAGTTTATTTATGATGCACAGTACTTCCTGTTTTTACACTGATTTGAAGTTTTACATTAAAATTTGCCAAAAATGTTGATTTAGTGAGTTGCATATACTGGAGTATCATATTGTGTGCTGTTTGGCTCAAGTAGATTAAGATGCGTACTTCATGAAGCAATTGCCGATTATATCAACATCGATCTGCTACTTAAAAGTATTGAGGATGTTTATCACACGGGGTCTAATTTCTATGTTAAATAGACTTAGTATATAACTTTTGAAATACATCATTAAATATAATGCTAGCAGGCAGGTGATACCTATAGCATTACACATGCGCAACTTTTAGTGGTGCAAAGTATATCTGGCTCAAATTATATTTCGAAAAATATCTATTAAAATTTGGGCATATTGATTCCAATCGAATCAGTTCGTTAGTGAGGCTTGACTGGATATGGACTAAAAATGAAAAGTGAGAACGCGACTTTTTTCGACATTTCAAGGCCAGTGATTTATCTGAGTGGAAATGAACGAACCCTTTTAACAGCGGTGTACGTTCTTCTCAGCGTTCTAGGGCTGCTCGGCAATGGAATCGCAATTTATGTAGTCATTTCAATGCGTTTTTACTTGGATGTGCCCGGCAATATTTTTATCCTCAGCCAAGCGTTGTCAGACTTTGGTACCGGTTTGTCGCTCTGTGTATATACTATTCACATGTACATTTGGATTTGGGATGTGTTTTACTGGTATACGTCAATAGTATGGCTTGCCTCATTGGGAAGCTTATTCTTACTAACTTTCAATCGTCTACTTTCGGTAGTTGGCGCTTTCTCTTATTCACGTCGTATGACGTCCGTTCGCGCCAAAATGTTCGTTGTTTTTAACTGGATTGTGGCCTTAATTGTCGCCTTGCATCCACTCATGATCCCCCAGGCATTAGTTGACTTCAACCTCGGCAGATATTACATTGTAGTCATAAGTTTATGCGTGATTCTATTCAACATTTACTTATTCAACGAGGCGAGAGTCCGAAGCAAAGAAATCAAACGACAAAATCAAACTGTGGCTGGTTTACAGAAAAGTCTGAAAGACGACTTTAAATCAGTGCGAACTCTGGCCCTGGTTGGTGGAACTTTCCTAGTTTGTGCTATACCGTTTACTATTGTTACATTTATCTACGGCGACGACAAAATGACTGTAGAGTTTCAAAGATATGCTGCATTTACAGGGACGTTGATGCCAATCAATGCAATTCTAGATCCAGTTATATACTACTTTCGCGGCGCAGAGTTTAGACAATTTTGCCGAAAAATAAAACGAAGTCGAGAAAGTAAGCATTGCAAACGAAAGACACAAATTTGGGCGTGTAGAGTGACGCGGAGGACGACGCCAACGAATTTACCTTGTGATGGTCCCAAAACTATTTACAATGATTTGTCTAAGTTTGTACTTCATCATGGAACACCTGGATGACAATTTCTTAAATTATTTCTACCTTGTATTCGATACTGAATTAACTACCAAAATTAGCAATAAGTAAGAGAATTGACAAATTTTGATATTGTATGTTGCCCGTATTAAATCAAAACAGAAAGTGTTTATATATCACTACAAATGTGTTCTTAGCAGCCATGTTAAATTATAGACCTAGAAGGGATGGTTCACTTTATATTAAACATAGCTTCGGCCTTGGCTCCGCGCTTCCTTGTTGAATCATTCCATTCACCACTTTGACATTGCAACTAAAAAATGTTTTGGGTCGATTGAAAATTATCTAGTAGCGCCTTCGCGTACAAAATGACGATTCAAATTCATCGGGGCCACTGGTCGTCAGGGCTGATAGGCGTGAAACCCGAAAATTGCTGATTCAGAAGTTCAGCGATTGCGTCAGCTCCATGGTCAGCTCCAATGACAATTACTACGTCACAAATTGCAAATAGAAGGTTTTGCTTGAGCACGTTTTATTTCGAACTTCCCCTAAAGAACTTTCCCTACGAAATCTCGTTTGTATTTGAATTATCAAGTCAGCAGAAAAGCATAATTGATTTCAACGATGTGTTTTGAGTGCTCTTTGAGTATTTGATGTGAGTCTGAAAAGAATATATTGACTTTTAAGTTATTTGAATTGAAGTAAGTGAAATGGACTTTGGAGTGATGAGTATGTACAGAAGTGCAATGTCGTGTTTTGAAATTATCAAGAACGTTCCGCACGAAGACAGACGGAAGCAAGTTTTTCATAAGTATGTGACCATAAAGGTTGACTGCTGTTAAATTGGGTTTTGAAATATTTTATTACAAAGTTTTAACTAATAGTGACTGTCCTATGATCAGCTGAAGGCGTGTCGATGTTTACAATATAAAGGTTGGTTATTATTTACTGCATTTATATAGACCCCTTGCAATGTTTATGTTTCTCTGGCAGGCAAAACATTCCCAAGTGAGGAAGTTTGTTGTTCTTGCTTTTGTTTATAGTTGGTCAACCAGTTTTGACTGCCAGCAAAACTTAAACTAGGCAAATGGTCTATACTTTGGCTAAATTGCATTCTGTAAATTGTCTAACTGCTATGATACTTTTATGTGCTTTTAATACTTATACCTAAGTATAATATTATAGATTTTTCTTTTATGCTACATAGTATGCTTGTATTTATTCAGTATCTATGACTCAGTATTGGCCCAGCTATTTTTGGCACAAGTTCAAATAACTTTTTCCCTTTTCATCAGAAAAACAAGTTCCACAAATAAAATATCAGGAAGTGCCTTCCACTGTCTGTTTGATGTGGAAAGTTGTTGTAGTAAAAAAATTAGTACTCACATCACCCCACTTGTTTTACTTACTCTGTATAATACAAGGCACATTTGCTTATTCAGGCAACTTGTTATAAGTCATGAAATCAAGTTTTTGATGCCCACTCTTCTTAGAAATAAATGTTGTAGGACAATGTCTCTTGCCATGCTTTAAATGTTGACATTCATGACATTCAATAATGATAATAACAAAATGTATAGTATGAACTCATTTACAAAAATGACCTTTTAAGTTAATCTAAACACAATAATGTGCTGGGTATAATTATGGAAAGATATCAGATACGTGAACAGATCTTTTGAAAATATTTGAAATAAGCCACACTCTTTATTACACCCCTTCCTCAATTATGGTTGATAAAAATATAAGCCCCCCATTTTTCCCCTGATGGCTTAATAAAAAATGATGTAAAGTCCAGATATTTGGTTTTGAATCCTAAACCCTGTGAATGGTGTGCATCTCTTTACATTCCACTGATTAAGACTCTTTTTTGCTTATTTTTATTGCCAGATGATTTTACTCATTAATAGGAGACCCTTCATCCTGACTGCTAACTAAAGTGTTTTACTTTGCTATGTGTCTCGGTAGCCCAAATTAAAATGCAATTAGTGCCAGTGTCATCTACGTACATGTTATATAAACCATAAGATGCATTCACTCTCGTGTCACTTACTCATTTATTTTCCTTACTAAACTATCTGACAAGATATTCTCTCAGTTTATTAAAATGCAAATTTGCTGTCATGCGCACCCTGCTCTGTTACTTTACCCTGTCTATCGTTGCAACACAGGACAACTTTTAGCTTCTATTGGGAAGCTCTTGTTGGTTATATTTGTACTCACGGATTGATGCTAATATCTGATCTGTGCTCAATATTGCACTTCAACACTACTGTTTTTATTAACCAATATGCACCAGTTAGCTTCAGTATAAAATTGTAATTTTGAAAATCATTCATTTGTTCAGATGTCTGGAGCTAAATGAATAAGTTTATAGTTTGTCCTTCAATTTTGCTGGCTGCTGATCAGTTTCTAGCTAATGTTTTTCTGCCTTTAAAGCATAAATAGTACAAGTTATATTTCCTGCTTGACCAGTATGCTTCCATGCTAGGAATTTTAGTGCAAAGATCTTTAACTGTAAATGAGTTACATTTTCCACTTTATAGTGCATATGAACATACTTTATAAATTATTCTACTTTACAGATTCATTAATTGGAAGAAGTTGTCTTTCAGTAAGATTCGAAATATAGAGACGTTACATCTAATGCAGGGTTCGAATTAATTGGAAAAAAACGATGTGCAATTTTTTCAAAAAAACTGTGCCTCCAAATGAGGACGGTGTTGTTGACGAAATACTTAGTGAAATCATGTACCGGACATATTAAACAAATCGAAAGAAAGTGATTATGGCAAATAGAAAATATATTTTAATAGCATTTATTGAGGAGGAATTCAGAAAGTGTTCGGAAACAACAAGTGTAGCTGCAACATGTGTTGTTTGCATCGTTTCCATGCCATGTTATGAAACGAGTTAAGCTGTTGCTGCTACAACATTATTAGACCTGCGAGAATTAATCAATTATTTCCTAATATTTTTATCATTTGAACAAAATACAAGGATACATTGCACATTTTTTTTTTATATTTAAACTTTATTGGAACCAAAACAAATGAAGTTTATACTAAAGATGAATGGCCCAAAAAGAAAGATGCGGACGAGATTGTACATCCCATGCTAGGCATTCTCCCTTACTATAATCATGAATATGCTATGTCTCTTTGGTTTATATAAATATATAACAAACTATAAACTAATTGCAGTTATATAAACTAAACAACGCAGAAAAATGAAACAAAAGCGAATGATATATCAATTTAAACATCTGAAGGAGAAAAGACAAAGTGAATGCTTGTTAATCACATTAAGCACCAACTCAGAATTAATGCTTTTCATGCAAAGTGTGATGGCTTTATTTTGCTTTTAATTTTATGGAAGTTGTTTGGAGCTGCTTAAATTTGAATGTCTTGTGGTAAAACAACTCTGCAAAAAATTATCTTCGGGCCAATTAATTTGAAAATTTTCTTAATTTTCAGGTTTTAGCTACAGTTTTTTGAGGAAAAGGATGAATTATTCATATCAAAGGCGCATTTTAGATCAGAACATAAATACTGCCAGCAAGTTTAATCCACAGCTAGTGTTGTTGTGATAAGTTTGCAAATTATGGGAAACTACTTCACAAGGTTACCATATATAAACTATGGTTATCAGGCTGAAAATAACAGAATAGATACCATGAATCTTGTCCGAATAAATGAACCCAAAGTGGGACCTAGATTGAGTTATTTCAATTTGATGGACGCTTCCGCTGTTTCACCTTCCAAGAAATTACAAAGTGAATGCAAGATAGACACTTTTATCGTAACAAGGAAATGGAAAAAAATGACCGACTTTTATTACACTCCGTTTGGTACAAAGGAGATTTCAGAAAATGGTAGCCAGATTGCTGGTCTAAGTAAATTTCCAGAAAGTCTTTGTCAAATAGAAGAAGAAGACGATATTTTCGGTTTTAAATTTAATAGAAGACCGCCTCAAAAGGATTGCTTCAAACAGAGTCAAGATCGGCCTCTTGCAAGCTGTATTTATCAAAGGCTAGATAGTGGTTTTGAAGACACACCGGCTAAAACAGACACACAAATTGACTTAGACAGTTTCTATATTACTACGGTCATTGATATGGTTGACAGGCAGAAGTCCTGTCTTCTTAAACAGGAGTTAATTTGTGGAATGAACGGTCGTTGCCGAACATCTGTATCGTTTTTTGTTGATATAAGAGATCCATTAAAACGAAAACCAATCGATGATGAATGTAGATTCATGGCTTGTAGTGAATGTGATTCATTGTTAAGTGACAATGAAAGTTGCTTGGATGATGATTTTATTGTTTTTGAGGACTGTGGTTCTGAAGAGGATAGCTGTGGATTTACTGTTTCTATCAATGCATGCATTCCAACTGAATTATCTTGTTCTGTTAGTGCCAATCCTACAATAAACACATGTGTTGATATATCTCTGAAGACGTCCTCGAGTCCCTGTGCTAGTACACGTTATAAAACTGATTTCAAAACACTAAACAATGTTGTCTCTGTCAAAAAAACCATTCCTCCCTGTGGTTGTACTATACTTAAAAGTAGGAAATGTTGTACCAAGGATCCTGACTTGAATAACATATCTACAATTGAAGTAGTGCCGAGCAAAGTAGAAACGGCTGAGACTTTTTATCATACACCTCCAAAGAAATCCTGCAAAAAGGTTTGTTTCCAAAATGATGAAAGTCTTGTTACTGTGCACCCAATGAGACATTGGGACTTTGCGTACAGAGAAGCTCGTAAAGGACCATGGGAAATAGCTGCAGTTGATAGGTGTCGATTTTTGCGACGAATCAAAGACTTGGAATCGATTATTAGTCCATGTTTGCGACGAAAACTGGAAGCAGTACAAAAACCGTAAAATATTAATATGTTGGATTTTACGATAAAATTATTTGGCAGTTATCAGTTGATGGGGATCCAGTAGAATAAAAAAATAATACAGTAATATGATTTAAATTACCATTCGAGGATCTTACAAATGTTTTTGCGAAAATAAAAATATTTTAGGTTACTTCTGTTGAATGTAATTTATTGGAACAAGTTGACCCGATTAAGCGAGTTGACTCGCTTCTCCAACTTCCTGTAAGTATTGTTTCATTTTATCATTTCGATTACGTGGCAAGTGAGTTGCCCGCCTTGCCGGGCCGCGGTTGTAGCTTGCCGAGTTAACTCGCCTATTCGGCTGCGCGAAAAAGAAATTGCTCACATGTCCCATACAATGGCATTCTACGGAGTTGATCCAGCAAAGAGAAACGAAAATTTTAGACTCGCGCTAATTAGGCGTGTAATTTGGGGGTCATATATATATTTCTTTTTCCTTAAGGTACAGGTATTGTAAGTTGAAAGATCAAATTCACTATATCTGTGAAATGAAACAAATACAATTCTTTGAGGGTTGTCGGAATTTAAACGTCGAGAGATTTGGGTTCTCGAGAAAAGAAGTGAAGAAGCATTGAAGATCAAATTCGTAGCCTGTGCAAAATCTTGAATTAAGCTGTACTGATTACGTCAAGGTCTTGCACAGGCCATCAAATTCGCTGCCAATATCTTTTTGTGCAAATTTAGGTCAGTGGCGAAATGAAGAGGAATCAAGTTCAGAATTCTATTTTTAGGTTGTTTTCATTTCAAAATTGTCAAGCTGTGCGGCCAACGTAATTGCACCAATCGGTGTATCTCGGCAAAGCGGATCAGCTTGCTCTGCCGGGCCGATTTTATCAGCCCTTGGGGTGCTTAAAGTCAAGTATCACCAAAATCTTTTAAAAAATTGTAAAAGAACGAAATACAGATGTTGTTCTTGGTAGTTACGTGGAATAAGAAACGTTAATCAATTTTCACCGACAAGGAACTCTTCGAATGGCTTTAAGATCAGAAAAATATGCTTCGAAGTTCAGTTTCTATTCACCAAAGAAACAAGTACGCTTCTCTACTCGCTCTACACCTTTCTCAGAGAACTTCGCCATTTTAAGTTGGCGGGAAATCATCACGTGATTAATGTCTATGGAAAATGTGTCGCGGTGTATTACAAGCGAGATTAGGGACCTTGAGATTCTACGACGCGAGCTCAACGACGCAAACGTGAAAATGAGCACTTTTCATTTTAAGTACAAAACCACATACGCTGAATAACACATTTGTGTTGCCATCCATACATGGACCTGACTACGCCATTTTCATGTCCTCATTGACGTCGCGTCGTCTTTGCTAAACCTCGCTATTATCGTAGATATGATTTTGAATAAAACAACCTTGCAGAGAAAACTGTATTTCGCAGTTTCTCACTACCTATCGTATTATAAGAGATGTTATATTCAGGGAGTAATTTTAACTTCAGTTTTGAGTTGAATTACCTCCCATTCACATTTAGACTTCACATTTTCGATATTCAAATATCAGCATGGGTATAAGTGATCAGAGCAAGGTTATCATCGTTTATATCCTCGAACCTTTAACTCTCAATCTTCAAAGTTTCATAGTGAAGAAAAGTAAGCATTTGGGGCAGTCTAACCCACGGTCTGATGTAAAACATTAAAAAGTTGCAAATGGTACGCTGCTAAATGTTGGATCATACGCTGAAACTTCATTCAACCTAGCATATGCTTGTCCCTTTCCGTTTCGAGTGTAAAAATTTTACAGTAGTTCCCCATTGCCCCTGAAAATATCGTTTCGCGCGTTGACTTTCATTTTTGGAACAATTTCTGGTCGATTTGTGCAAAAAAGACGGAATAAAGCACCCATTTTGCGGCGTGTTTTTCAGCACCCAGATGTAAGTCCATTTTACAATGCTGCATTGATTTCTCACGCGAAGCCAATAGTTCTCACATAGAGAATGACAAATCATATTAAAAGTGACGATCCATGTTTCTTGCCGGGCCAAGCCTCCTTTGCGTATTTCTTCTTCGGCGCCTCTTGAGGGATGGAAGGTACGAAAGTATTTTCATGTTGCGCAGTTCGATCCACGTCCGTGTATTCTGGACCCTCTACATCCGGAGCTGCCGTTACTCTACTTCCAGTTTGCATCGGATGTAGAGTATGGTCATGTTCGTGACCACCAAGTTCGGGAAGGTCCGCGTAAAGTTCATCATTGTAAGCAAAACTGTTCATTCTTTTCGTAATGCTTTCCGTCATGCTGCCCACTTTGGTTCCTTGGTGAGAATCCTGAATAAACACATCATTTCATTACACATTTTCCAATTTCATATAAATCTCCATGAGATTTTGTACAAAGCCGTGTCAAGTTTATTTACATTTTTATCCAAAGAATACTACGGACCAATGGATATCTGAAGGAGTCGCTGGGGCTTTTCTTAGGATGCAAGGTAATGAGACGAAATATTTGAAGTTGTGGAAGCATTTTCGAAATATTTAGTTATTTTTGTATAGTAGTATTTGTCAAGTTGCCTTCTTAATATTTTTTAGATGATACGGATGCTCAATTTCTCAATATTTTTTAGGGATTCGGTAACCACCCACTTTAATATACTTTTAATGGCCTATCTCTAAATGAAAAGGAGTTCATCAGTTGGTAAACCACTTGGACGTTTCACATTTCAGTTCATTCCCCAGGCTAAGTGCCTATCATTAATAGTTGCTAATTATTATCAAAATTATGTGAACAATACCGTAATTACTCGAATAAACGCCGCGGCGTTTATTAAATTTTTGACATTTTAGGTGCGGCGTTTATTTGAGGGCGGCGTCTATTCGAGGGGCGGCGTTTATTGCAAATTTGATAACAACTGTCAATTTATTATTTAACTAACAGCTGAAAAACAGGGGAATGCTGGGTCTTTCACTGCTTAGGTATGATTGCTTCGAATTGCCGCCACATGGACAAAAAAGTGCGGCGTTTATTCGAGGGAGGCGTTTATTCGAATAAATACGGTAATAGTATCGGGAAGAAGACGAAAACATCTGTGTCCATGCAGTAGTGTACTAGAGACAGACTACATTATATATTATACCTTGACT
>JAODVQ020288636.1:0-12506 GCA_025400075.2 Phenganax stokvisi
ATCAAAATGACAATCAGATGAGACATTGTAATAGTTCATCCATTCTATATTGATTGAAAAATTATTGAGCCCTCTTACCCATATTGCTACTGTTATAGCTGTTGAATTAACAGCAATTATTGTAGCATTAATATAACCTAATGGAATGATAAAAACTGTGCAATGGCTCAAAATATTAATGCTTCACTTACAAAGAGAAACGATTGCTGTTGTACTTTTGCTAGGGCGTGCACCTTTATCGATTTCAATTACAGATATGTGGTATATGTGGCCACTCATTAAGTTAGATATTATTGTAGTGTTTGAGTTACTGACTGATTCATTGCCAAAATGACCAGCACGGTTGTCATAGAAAACCATGTATGATGGTAGAGCAGATATCATCCAGGATACAATAATGCTATTCAAGCCATATTGAACTGCTATCAAATTAAGCGGATGTTCAACACCTGAAATGATATGCTAAAATAATGTATTACAATATTAATAATATATATAAAGTTACCAGTGCTGACACTGGTGACTCTGACATGCATCGTATTGCGATTAGATATAACGAATTGATATTCTCCTCCAAAACTATCTTTCAAGATGTGGTGGTATTCTGCAGTTGTTGCATTTACCAATATTGAAGTATTTCCTTCAGTCAATACAACAGAGAATCTTTTCCATGTGACAGTTGTAGCAGGTGCACCGAAAGATATATAGGTACTTATGAATGGAAAAGATATGAGATCTGGAGTGCCATCCATTAAGTTAAGCTGTGCTATAGAACACAATCACATTACATTGTTGATGTAATTAGATAGCTATTCGGCTACTTTATTCAAAACAATACTTACCATCACTTCTATTATTGTAGATTCCAACATAGAAAGACCAGCTCTGATTTATTTCACAGCAATACATGCCAGATGGGGAATTAATATTACTATGATGATGACAAAGATCAATTCTACTAGTTGAAATATTCTGTTGGTAGATACTATGGCGATTATTCACTGGAAGACTAGTTCCACTAGGAAAGAACCATTCTCCACTTCCACCAGGTCCTGTATGGCATTGTATACTATTATCATCATTGTTTCCAATTTCACTAAAGTATAGAAGAGAGTTATTTAGTAGAGAACTTCCATTCAGTGTAACACTTGGCATAGACTCAGCCACAGCAACAGTGACAGAGAGCAAAATTATTGCTCCTGTGACAAAGGTGGACATGGCTAAGCCACACTCACTCAAAAGAATACACTCGATTAGGTGCATGCTCTTTATAGGTTAGAAAACAAAGCTTCCCTGAAAATAAGTGCTCAAAAGGTTGCCCACATGTCATGCGCATATGTGCGACAGTGTGGGTGGAGTATTCATCACCTCTAAAGAGGCTGTGCTTCACTTGCATTCATTCTTGGTCTGTGTACGTGTTCTTAAATCTCTTGGTCTGGCTTATGTTCAACAGAGAAATAAGGTACATAATAGTAACCTATCATTGTTGAAGCATAGGGTTGGGTGCAAAAAAAGCTAGTGTTATTAATCTGGCAAAATCAGCTAATTTTTAAGGTTGTCTCTAAGTCAATCTTGCTAGAAAACCACATCCATAGTCTCAGAGAATGTAAATTTGGCATTTCACCAAATGTAATGCTCACCAAATTTATCTACTATAGCTACGGTATATATAATAATAGTAACATTATAGGTACTTTTACATTTGCTAACTATATATCCAGCTAATTGCTTGATTGTCATTCAAAAGAGAAACTACTCCCTCCCATATTTACTGTATACGTACTGTGTACTTTTAAGAGTTTAAAATGAATTATTGAGCAGGCATATAATTGAGAGGTTAGCATGTCTAGTGTACATACATCACAATGTCTAATCTAGTGTATTTATGTCAGTATAATTATATAGTTAATTGTCAGACAACTTCCTTGAAGTTGGCATAAGTATCGAAGCTGTCCAAGTAGGTTGCTACCACATCATGACAGAAGGCATAATGCACCTATTATAGAGAGAGTATATACCTAGTCAGCGTTTATAGTGGGTTATTTATGTAATACATACAGAATCAGGGACAAGGCCTGCTCTCTGGATCCGAGCAGATTTGATTCCTTGCAAGAAATCAACCACTCCCTCTGTCTTAAGTCTCTCCAACTGAGAGTGGATACATATGAATGTCCCAGTTCGACCAACTCCATCAATAATAGAAGCATACAATTACCCCTGCTCTGTATGTAATAAATATACTGTATTGTGGACAAATTGGAGATAATTTAGTAGCCAAACACAGTGTTGGGTTTGCTTATGATGTATTACAATATTAGAATCCCAAACATAACCTATATAGCACAGAGTATACCTATAAACTCAACCACATTTAGGGTAACAACGGTTGAGTTATGCAGTGTTATGTTTTACCTGCAAATGATGACAGTGTGTTTGCTGGGAGAGCTCCTCTGAGCCACACCCAACAGATCAATGAGGCTCAGTACAGATGTGGGGTGTGGTAGCTCTCCTGGAGGCCAGCTACTCAATTGAAGCAGAGTAATGACCCTGGAATTCAGGGATTTCCCCTCTACTTCCTCAATTACCAGTTTCCTCAAAATGATGTCTCCATGTGGGGTACTACTCTTTAGCGTCACTTTTAGTTTCCCATACATTTCCTCAGGTTGTGTATCATCTGTTATCACTGATGCTTCTTGTGGCCAAAAGCAATGACTACTTTCCTAATGTTTGAAATTGGCAAGGTAAAAGTATGAAACAAAGGCTAATACCTTTGCCATTTTAGGTCTTGGGAACATAGTCCTTGAATTATATTTAGACATTGTGGTTGGGTGGTGACTCCTAATCAATTAGCTATCATAACATTGGTGGATTCAGGGGAAACACTCATTATTTGTTATAATGGCCATTCCCTAAGGTTGACACTACATACATAGAATCTAATGGATTTCAGACCTGGCCTCCCTCATAGAGTTCACACAACATAACAATACAACTGCAGTTGTGTTCCCACACCATCCTCCAAAAGTCAGCTACCGTACCAGCCATTGGTCCCTGGGTAGCTATATAAGCACGTCGCTGCTTATAACCCTATATGTTAAAGTTTAAGAAACGTAGCTAAGTGGCATATATATAAATCCACATACATCAACAAAAGAGGCATTGATGTAGTCTGAGCCTTTCTTCTGAGTGTACCTCAATCTCACACGATGAAGTTCATCTAAGTGAAACAATTACTTTGCTTGTTTTACAGATTATATTAGTTTCATTGTTTTTCACTGAAGAAAAGGAGGTGGAAAAGGTACAAACCGTGTGTCTAAAATGGTACCATAACTATTAAACATATATGAAAAAGTATACCATTTGCACTTTCAGGGCTACAAAATAAACGTGACACATTTATTTACACCTTTGAATGAATACATATGACTGTAGGCAGCTAAGGCAACAGCCCTTCCCTCACACAGTTAGCTTAGGAACACAAAAACAGCCAACCACTCAGCCTTTGCGCTATGTTTAACCTCAACTACAAGTCCAATATCAACATAAACTGTGACCCAAGGAAAGACATACATAACACTCTTATACGTACTTGGCAGAACATCTGGGAACCTGTTTTTGCCAGCATTGTACTTTGCTTCTGCTTCTTGGTACAGAGCATTGCTCTGATAACTCAGCTTCACCAGACACTATATAACACATGATACAATACACACCTTATAGCACCATTTTAGAGAGTCATACTTGAAACTGTTTCTCAAGGGCAGTCATAGCAGCAACATCACCAGGGACCTGCCTTTGAAGTTGGCTCATAGCAATCGTTACATCAGCAGCTGAAATTTCAGTCTCTCCACAAAACACCAGCTCACTTAATGAGTCATGGATAAAATTGTACTGCATCTGCATAGATTTCAAACATATGTTGTTCACAGATATGAACTGTTGTCTGATAAAGTAGTGCAGTAAAGAGCATGTATGTACTATGTGTCTTATCAGTACATTACCTGTGTTTGTACAAGTTTCATTCTCTGTTGACGCAGTTTCTTGAGCTGACTCATTACATTAATGGACCCTTCGTTAGCTATCTGTTGAATGGCCAGGTCTAGTAGTATGAATGTTCCTGTCCTCCCTACTCCAGCACTGCAGTGAACCAACAGAGGTTGAGAGAGAGAAGCTGGGTGTTCTCGACGGACACGACGGATGAAGGAGATGAGAGACATGGCATTAAGAGGAACACCATGATCAGGCCAGGCTGTGTATAACATGTGAGTAACACACATCTCTTTTCCTGGTTCATCAACCTGTGTAAAAATAACTTCAAGAAAGAAGTAATATTCTAGTACTATCTAGTGACTTCATATCATCCCTGCTATCATAAATAATTGTATAATAATAAAAGAGGAATGTAAAATACTCGTGTGAGTTGAAATTTCCTGATCTGATATTCTGCTGATGGGAGATAAGATTTTAGAGTCACACTAAATTTCCCAGCAGTTAGAGTTGTCTCCAACTGGTCTGACCAATATTGCTCACACTTTTCCTACATAATACACACCATAAAGTTAAACAAGTAACTAACAGTATATTAGGAACAATATACCTTGCCATCCTCAACACAGCGAGTTAGCATAACAATAGTGGGAACATTATATTGCCACAACATCTCCAGAAACCTGCTCACTGTAGCATCAGTTGGGCCTAAGTACAATCAAGGAGATTTCCCTTTAGAGATTAGATATTCAGCTACCTTGAGATGCTATGAAAGCCTTCATTGCATCTTTATAACCCTGTAGAGAGATTATTAAGAATACTTAAATTAAGAGAATATTTACATTAATGAACGAAGCATTAATATAGTCTGATCCATTATCATCCTCTTTTAGAATAACTCTATTAAAATCATCTGTAGAATCAATGTGTGACTCAATAAATATGTATAGTAGTAGGTTTGAAACTCACAAGGATGAATATTCCTGAATCTGTTGTGTTTCAAGTTTGATTTGTGGCGTGCTATTTCACTTGATGGCAATGACATCTCTCCAAGAGCCTATAATACAGTCACAATAATTATTATTACTGTCTCATAGGAATAGACTCACAGTGTATTGTTGTTTTAACTTGTCATCTCCATTTTCGTGCATAAGTCTTACATACTTTGGAAATTGATCCACTGGGATATCATTACTTTCCTCTATGGAAAAGAGGAGTTATCATCAAAATACACTTGTATAATACCAGATGAAGGCTCAGTTGATGTAATGGATTTCATTTCAATTCCCTTCTGGTCAGTTTCACCATCATCCTCATGACCCCAGTAGGAGTCGATTGCAACTCGTGGTGAAAAGAGTGGCTTGGTTTTGACCCTTGAGGTACTTTTACATTTCCTGAAACATAAGCTCAAAACAACTAGTTAGATAGTTTTATATTGTTTTTTTATACCTTATAACTACACATATACAAACCACCACTAGTATCAGTAGTATGAGACCAATAACAGCTCCAGCCACTACTGGTCCAAGTATGACAAAATTTTCTGTTCATTAAATATAATATGATCAACTTGATGTGAGTATCATCATCTACCTTCAGCATTTGTTGTAATTACTTCCAGAGTTGCGTATTTACCAACACCCTTTGAATTTATAGCAGCTATTGATATTTTATATGTTGTGACTGGCTTTAGACCAATAAGGACTATTTCCACAGTGTTTTCTCCAGAGATATCAATAGTATTGTTAGTACTATCCCCCTGTTCTCTGTATTGTATAATATAGCCTGTTATTTCACCATTCTGATGGATACATATGACAGGTCCCCATACTAGTATAACACTAGATGATGACACATCTTCCACTTTGAAGGAAGTGGGCATAGCTGATGGGACTATTAATAATGATTAATGGGTATAATAACAAACAGTAAATATCTTATGACATACCGCTTGCTTCCGTAGTCACTGTGATAGAATCTTCACCGATAATGTGGCTATCTTTCATCACTGATATGACAACCATATATGATACATATTCTTCCAAACCCATCAAAGTAAAATTATTTCCATTAGATTCATGGTGTATAAAATTTCCGCTGTCAGTAACACATGACCTCTCAATACTGAAGTAGGATATTTTGATATCAGTGAGTAAAACGCGACCAGTTACATCCCAAAATACTTTAACTGTCTTAGCATTTGATTCTGTTATATTTTCCAATATTTTTATTGATTCTGGTGGTATAAATATAGGGAACATTTTATGACAATATTACATGTTGTTCATACCTTCGGGTTGAATGGTAAGTTCAGAGCTGTTTTCTGCAGTACTAATACCACTGATTACTCCAATACAAACAAAATCTCCAGTGTCACTTTCAGATAGTGGATTGATAGTAAACATACTGATATATATATTATCTCTTTCCATCTTTCCAGGAAAAGTGGCATAGCGCTCACTCATATGGTCATGTGGGCTTTGCCAATTCACAGCAACTGTCTCTTGATTATTAACATGAGTATCTACAACAACTTCACATATAAGTGTGATATTATTCCCAGGATAGAGTTTTCCTATTGGCTGACGTTTAATGTATATCTTAGGCTTTGGAACTACAGCAATTTGTGTAAGTCAAATGGCATTATAACAAGAAAACACATACCTTCTACTGCTAAGAACCTTTTTGCACTTTGCACATACCCTGGATTCTGTATTGTTATGTACCTTCCTGTTGTACTGATGTTCACCGTGCATGTGTATGACCCACTATTAGCAGTATTGAGGTATGAGAAGGAAAGAGTTGCACCTTCATTTGATATTTGAGGCTCATGAATGCTTATTATTGAGTTGTTCATTTTCCAAATGACTTCCTCTGTTAATTCATCTGTTTTGTCAAGTAATAGTTGATATGAACATAAAAGATTAACAGGAGATCCAGCAGTTAGTGACATGTTAGAGCTTATAGTAACAGAAGGGGTTGGTAACAGAACTGTACGAAAGATATTTTATCTGCTTATTGTTTTCAGGATAATATACTTTACTTACTTTGAATTGATATAGTTTTGTTGGTAGTAATACACCCATTCAGGCAGGCAATGCAGGTGTATACACCAGATTTAGATAAGGATGTTGCATTTACCTCCAGAACTGATGACAACATGTCATTTACTTTTTCTCCAACATCAACACTATTGTGTTTCCAACTGAACATGGGATTTTCTGATAGTCCAACAGGCAAAGATATACTGCAGTTGATATATTCTGTCTTTTCAGCATTAAAAATGGAAGGAGAGCGAACAATGAGAGAAACTACAAAATGCAACCAAATTGAATAAAAACTAAAGGCTAAATTTATTACCTATTGTTATATTAGAAATCTGTGGTGTGCTGGGAAGTGTCTCAGATAACGCAGTAACACTAATTGAGTAGGTTGTTCCACTACTTAGTTCTCTAAAAATTTTATTTGTTTTGGCTTTATTCACTTCTTTGAAATCACTCTGGTGTGGCCCATAGTACGATATATTAAACCCAGTTACAGCATTGTCTTCAGAGGCTGGCCAGGAAATGTTTATTTTTCCAAGACCAATCTCAACTATATTGATTTTAGAAGGTGGTGCTGGTGCTACACGATAACATAATACTACATAATATGAAATATATTGTTTCCTACCTTTTACAGTGAGATTAGAAGTTACACGATTATGCAAGCCTTCTATAACACATGTATATAATCCCTCAATTCTTCCATTGACAAGCAGAGAGTGACTTCTTCGTACAGTATTATTGTCGACTGTGACAGACGTTGCCCCTTGACTTATAGTGCTTCCATTCCTAACCCACATGACATTTGTTGTTACTCCAGTAGAAACACAGGTAAGGGTGTATTGAGGATTTGGTCCACTGAGATCAGATACTTGAGTAAAGGACATATTTTGATGAATCATTACATTCCCTATGGAGAAAGTATTTGATAATTTACCATGCCAGACACCTATGATACAAAGGTGTGTGTACCTGTTGTATTTGTGTAGAGTGTAACAGCCAAGATAATACCAATCTGCCTGGTGGAGTTAATTCTACAGGTGTACATTCCACTATATGGAACTTCTCCTTTTATCCGAATCAGCTTAACGATATGTTTTCCTCTGTTTCTCCTCACACCTGGGTGTGGTTTTCCCCCACCAATTCTGATTTCATTTGGTGTGTACCAATCACCTCCAGAATGACGATTGCCAGAAATATAATGATCAGTGTGACAGAGCAAAGCACTCTCATTTGAATCTCCAATGTCGTTAGAATGAATAACAGTATTGTTAGGTACAAATGTTCCATTCAAACTCATGAAAGTTACATCTATTAGAGAATTAAGAGTACTTAGATCATATGAGCATAACCATTCAGACATAATTACCATTTGGTGTTGTGAAAAAGACCTTTTCGCTGAAAACCCCCATGCCAGCTAATGTCAAAGCAGATATCATGACAAAGTAGTTTGTTGAATGATTAAGACCACTAATGACATGTTCCTCTCCAGTAGTATTAACCTCTCTTCTAAAAATGCTCCTCTCAGCAGCCTCATAACGCAATGTGTATCCAGTTATAACTCCATTTTGACTGTGGCATTCAACTGGTTCCCATTTCACTTTGTAGCTGGTAGAGTCTATAATGGATGCTTTCACTGAGCTAGGTCCTTCAGATGGAACTGTTGACAATATAATAAAGGTATGCAACCTAATCCTAAATACTAACCAGCAGTTAATGTAGCTGATTTTATAGTGTCGCTTAAAATTTCAGTGGGAAAAACAGCACTGATAGTGATTGTGTAGCCAGTGCCTTCTTTAAGATTTGTTAGATTGTAACTTAATTGAGTTATACTAGCATCAGATATATTAACAGCTTTACGAGGAAAGCAGTTTGTATTGTTGTTAATCATATACATGATAGAAATACGATTCTCAAGGGAATTGTCAATTGTTGTGTTCCATATCAAAAAAATTGATGTTTCATGTTGTACAGCTCTCAACTTGAGAGATCCTAAAAATTAATTATATAGTATTGTATAATTATAATTATGTTAGTAAAAATTACCTTTAGTTTTAACTGATATTGTGTCGCTATAATTTCCCTGACCATTACTGTTTACAGCAGCTACTTGTATACTATAGATAGTAGAGGGATTTAGTTGAGTGATGATATAGCTTGTGTCAGTAGTTCGACTGTGTAATTCCATTGAAGAATTAACCAATAACTTATAACCAGTTATATCTCCATTATTATCAATACAGTCAATGGCATTCCAGGAAACAGAGATTGTGTCATTTGTACTCTCACCCATTATGTTTGTTGGAGAAGCAGATGGTACTGCATAACATTATAAATAATTATGATAAGGGAAGAGAACTAACCAGCTGTTTTTGTCATTGCTGTCAGACTCATACTTACATTACTCACACTATTTGATGCTACAACAGCGATACTATACCTGCTGTTTTCCTCAAGATTCATTACTGTATAGCTTCTAGTGTTACTCTGATATTTCATTTCATATCCTTCCAGATCAAAAGAGCATCCTACAGTTTCAATTCTTTGGTATGATAAGAGATACATGACATCTGTTCCAGCACTTGTCCAGGTCACAGTGATAGATGTTGAAGTGCTTCCTGTTACAGATAGTTGCATAGTATCCACTAAAGTGAAATAGGTAGGAAGCACATAATAGCTGGGTTTTATAAACTAACCATGAGTTATGGCATTTAAACAGCTAATTTTGCCACGGCCAGCATCATTCTCTCCTTGAATACATATATTATATGAACTAGCTGGAGTCAGATAATTCATATCATATTGATTCGATTGTGGTTTGACTTCAGTCTCATTTTCAGATCCATTTATACTAATAATATACCCTGTTATCTCACCATTAGTTTCATTACATGGCAGCTCTCCCCAATGCAATACAACAGTAGATGAAGTTATATCTGAAGTTGTAAAATTTGTTGGACTGGCACTGGGAGCTAAAATAAAGATATGAATTCCAAACATTTCACACTATTGTTATTTACACTCACCCACTGAATCAGTATATGTAGTAGTTGAATTACAAATTCCTGTACCCAACTTTGATACAGCAACATGGTACATAGTACCACTCTTCAAGTTTTGAATGGTAACATTCTCATTCATCAGACTCACATTCATCATTTCTATTATGAGTGTATTACACTCAACCAATGTGGGCTCCCAAATCACAGTATAGTAGTTATCAGTCATTTCCAAGTCTGTAAATATTGTAATTGATGAGTAATTAGATAGAGTATATATATTAACTTCACCTATTGAGAAAACATAATAAAATTGTAGGTCAAAATAGTGGCTATTAACTTACACAATTTTAAAGTGACTTTATTGTTTTGACTGGGGAAACTATCATTATACATAGCAAAGAGAAGCACTTCATAAGTACCTCCTTCAATTAAACCAGTAATAATAGAGGAGTTGATAGAACCACCACTGACAGTATCATTTATTCTTTCGGAGCTTTCATGACCATAAATTATTACATATCCTGATGCACTATTTACTGGAGTCCAAGTAACTGAAATGGATCTAGGACCACTTTGAGTTACAAATATCTTTGGGGCCACTGAACCTCCTGAATAATGAATCATCAACACATTGTCAACTTTGTAGTTGGTTAATATTATATATACTAAATACTTACCACGCACTACATTAGTAGTACAAACAGCTCTGTCTGCATTATTAGTCACAAGACATTCATACACTCCTCCAAAACTGTCCACCAGAGTGTGAATATAGGTTGCATTTGTTGCATGTAACAATTCAGACTTAGTTGCATGAGTTATAAGAACAGAGTTTCTGGTCCAAGTAACATTAGTAGCAGGACCATTCCCAGTGGTGCACATGACAGTAAATGAAGATGGGTATGGAGGTTCCACTGGGTGCACTCTTCCTGACAATACGGCAATATGACCTAGATAACAGTCACAAATTGGTTCACACAGGAGCAAATCTTTACAAAAAGAGCTCACCATAACCAGTACGATAGAGTCCCACATAAAATTCCCAGTTTCTGGAGCCATCTAAGGTGGAATTTGAAACACATTTATACATACCAGAAGGTGAAATGGAAGTTCCACTTTTGCGTAAATACAGTCCAACAGTATCATTATAATATTGATAGATCTGATTTTGTTCCATTCCTGTAACCTCATTTCCATCTGGGAAGAACCATTTTCCATCTTGACCTGTGTGACATACTATACCATCACTGTTTTTTAACATATCAAAATAAATGAGGGAGTGCTCAGGGAGATCTTTTCCTTCAAATGTAACATATGGCATTGAGTCCACCACAGAGGAGTAGAGCTGCAAATATGCTATCCAAAAAATATAACTACACATCTCAAAATTCTATAGCTAGTTTGTCTACTACGAGTGAGCGCAGCCGGGTTAACTTTTATTAGCGAGTCAATCGTCCGTGGAAACCTTATATAAAAATACCTACGTGCTACGACACAAATCTCTTCCATAATCAGGGCACGTGCGATTTACACTCCTGGTATATAGCGTGCCAAAATGGCTCACGGCGCTCGTCGCTATTAAGTATATAACTGCGAAAAGCGTTAATTAAGTGTTAGGGCGCTTAGTAGTACGGAGGCACTCTGGCACGGTATATTATAGTCAGCGGAGCCATTCTGGCATGCTAATGTATTACAGTCAAGATGGCCATTCTCTAGCCAATACCAACATGGCATGTTTCTTGAAACCAGCGCTGTATGGTTCAAAATATAAGTTAGCTATGTGTGTAGATTTATTTCAGACACTGAAGTTCTAGGCACGGAAATTTAAGCTCAAGAAGATAAGCTACAAAAGAGAATGGAAGACATGGCACTGCGAGAAGAAGAAGAAAAAAGATTGATGGAAAATGAACAAGTTCGACGACTAGAAATATGCCAGAATGGCTCCCTTGACTTCAATACATTAGCGTGCCAGAATGGCTCCTTAGACTTCAAGGACTTCAATACATTTTGAATACGATCGCCCCACTTGACTTTACTGCGTGCCAGGAACGGCTCTCCGTTGACTGTAGATATACTAAATTGGCTCCTTTATGTAATATCACATGCACATTGCGTGCGCTTCGAGATGCAAGGTGCCGTTCTTCGAGGACAAGCTATCGGGATGCGTGGTATATTCCATATCTGGTTCATGAAGCAATAATGGCGATTTAGGGCTAGGTAGGGCTGATCAAAGCCGTCCAGTGTCATAAGCATGAGTAGAGTGTGCAACCATTTTGGCACGCTACGCCAGGGAAAGATCTTTTGAAATAGCTTTTTCCGAAAGAACGGCTATTCCATTCTCAAGAGAAGCGCCACCAGCTAACACCGAGCGCGCTTATACGTGACGGTCAGAAATATAATCACAAGGGCACGAGAGTACCCTTGTATATAGGGATTGGCATGGTTTTGCTAAGGGAGCTAATGTATTGCACTA
>JAODVQ020288850.1:0-12505 GCA_025400075.2 Phenganax stokvisi
TGTTGACAAAAAACTCCTAGTGCTTGTCCGAGCCATGTCGATATATATGTAATATATCATTGCAATTTTTTTACAACAAACTTTTAAAAAATGAAACAATACTACAACCACAAAGTTCAATTAAATACTGACCTTTGGAAGGTACTGGAAGGTAGCCTTCCAGGTATATATAGAGTTCAATGGTTTGAAAACACGAACGGCACGAGAAACGTCAAGGGACTGGGTCAAGCACGCGGTGATTGGTGGAAAACGTCAAGTTTACTTCCAGTCGACGTCCTTGTTGTCAAAAACGCCGCTTGCTTAAGCTCTCTATTCCATTGCGATCGTTTTGCCTGCACAGGCAAAGCAAATATTTTTACATGCACTTTATGCGATTGATAGTTATAATATACTTATGCTTGAAATTATCCGCGCTGCCCGCGAGGGAAAAGCGGTCGCAATGGAAAATTGCACTTCAGCAACGTTGTATCAAATAAATTTCATATCCAAATAAACTTCATATTCAGCAGTCATACTGACATTACCTAAGTCGTTGTTTCCACTATCGCGTTTTCTACACACAGGTAAAGAGCTTCATATATCATTCAAAACATGTATTTTTTAAACATTGGAAAAACTCAGCTTCTCTCTCACCGTGATTTCTTCAGGTCCAGCCAGCTCTGGCCTATTGGCCTGTCCTGCAATGGCAAGACCTTCAAAGTCCCAGGACAACGATTTTAGCCCAGCAAGATCGGAATTTCCAGTATTACCGCTGACATCAATAGGTCGGACTGGAGGTTCGTTCGGAACAAATTCGCCTTTTTGATTGATCAAACAAACAAGCTCATCACGTAAGGCCTGATATTCGTGTCTCTTGTCTTTTAAAGTTTGGCCTTGAAGAAAAATAAAATAAGGGGAGTCCACCAACGGGACTAAGTTTCCCTTTAACAACGTTTGCCACAAGTTTTGTCAACAAGTTTTCCGTAAAAACGTTTTCAAAAATGAATCATTCTTTGCTACTAGCAAACGATTAAATAAACATGTCAAAGACTACTTCCTCATGTGTAAGCAGCTCTGAAAAAGACAAACCATTTTCCAGGTAAAGCAAGGGGAAAATCCCGATGATTGATAACGGTCCAGATTAAAAGAGAAACTAAAAGTTCAAAAATAGACAGCTAAAGATACCCCACCGCCGTTTCGGTGTTACGTGTACGGGTATCGCCATGTTGTTTTGCACTTTTTGCTGATGTAAACGTTTTTACCCGTAATTTTTACACGTATTTCCGCGGTAAACCAAGGGCTACTCGTACTACAAGCACGGGTACGAGTAATCCACTTGTAGCCGTACCCCGCAACCGGGGTATCTTAACCTCTCTAAAATTCAAGTTATCGTCGTGCCGATGCAAGCGTTCCCGGTAAAACGTTGATCAGTTGATTTACTAACTTCGAGGAGTTCTTATTCTGAAAACTTCCCAAATATTTTGAAAATTTGTTTAAAAAGTTCTTAACTTCCTGTTTCATTCACCAATCAAATCTTCTATTTTCCTTCTGAGAGTAATTTGATTGGTCAATGAGACAAAAAGTAAGGAACTTTTCAAAGAAAGGAACTCGAAGATAGGAAATGAACTTATCAACACTTTTGGGAACGCTTTTATCTCGCACGACAATAAAACCATCGATTTATAACAAACACCCACCAACTTCTTGCGCTTTTTGTTTTCGATCCTCCAAATCTTTTTTTTCTTTGAGTAGACAGTCATATTTTTCTTGTAGTTGTCGTTTGTAATCGTTGTCAGTCGAACCACGATGGTCGAATGCCATAATCAACGAAAACAACAAGAACTTACACCGGACGTTTTCGCAGAGAATGCATTATTCTAGCGGAAGAAAATTTTCATTACTATTTCGAAACATTTTATTTTTACAGCATTGTTATTCAGATTCGATATAACGAACGTAGAAAGAACCTGAATTTTATATCATTTAATATTTCAAGACTTTAGTCTTTTTTTATGACACATTATTACTACACTAGTTTGGTGAAAATAATGAACGTTACTTGGCAAGAAGTTATGTTTAGAAATTCACTGTTTCGACTCCCCAGTTTGGTGTATTCATTACACATTGTCACTACTCTGGTTTGGTACAATGAATGTAACTCGGCAAGAAGTCACAGTTCGTTCGTGACGAAGACACGAGACCGGAGTGAAGAAACGTTGAGCCGTAAATTCTAAGTATCCTTCTAAACAGTAAGATATATATTTTATCAAATGTACAAAATGTTGATGTGCACAACTTATTTTAAAATTGCACTCAAAATTTTGGCAAATATTAATTCCCAAAAATAATCAAGTAATGCCATCTACACAGCAAAAACAAGTCAAAATTTAGTTAAAATATAAATTTTCGCGATTGAAACAAAATCAACTTACTTGAGCAATAAGCACATGATTTGCACGCAACAAGCGACAAATAAACGTGCTAAAAAAGCTGACCTATTCTATTTTACCAATGACTCATCAGAGATTGCATCATCTTAGAGCGTGCTTAGAGTCATTACGTCATCACTAGCCAATCAAGCAAACCGATCAGCTGACTCGAACCGAGTCTCTTACAATGCACAATGCAAGGCACGACGAAAAAACGACAACCCGAACTGGAATATATTGTCGTATTCCCAGAAAACACTGCGCGAATATATCTCATAGCGAGTTTCATGAAGGGAGTATTAAGTCCATAAATTGCTACGAAAAATTTTGTAAAATATATAAATTCTATAAACTTTACATACATGAGCGACATAGCAGTTACAATGTTTTGCTAGAACTAAATATATCGAAAAAATCTTAAGATTGTCATGAGATTCGTAGGCGCCGATGCACGGTCATTCAAGATCATTCAATTACGTCATTTTAAATTACGTAAAATGACGTAATGATGTAATTCGGGGTACGGAATTTTTAATTTACATTCCGCCGTGAGGGGGCAGTCTGGCAGAATGCTACGTTTACAAAGTGTACTTCCAATTTCAGAAATTAAACCTATTCATCAGACAGTATAAGACAAAGCAAAATAATCGATGTTTGTTTTCGGAGGTAGCTCATTGATCTGATCTAGCGGCCTCCGATTCTGACGACAAGCACTTCCGATAGCCGATTAGAAACTTGATAGTTTCGCCAACGCAAGCAAAACAGCGCCATTTCATCTCTTTGAACGACCTTCACTAAGCTTCCAAAGATTTTCAAAAGCTACAATTTGCGGTTTGTGGGAAATGTGGGAAAATGACAAAGAAGAAGCCAGATTATATAAATTCTACGCGGAATCAGCGCAATTCATGCCGAGAGGTAAATTACTCGGAAAAAATCGTACGTACTAAGATTGTTTGAAAGACAAATCCCTATAAACTTTCTACAGATTTTTGAATATTTTGCCAAATTCCATGGGATTTCAAGACTCTGTTTTCTAATCTTTGGCTGAAATTTTTCGATATTTGCAGAGATTTTGCGATTTCTTTCGAGTTTTGCCGAAATTCTCGCGGTTATTTTCCAGTTTGACAAAGATTTTGAGATTCTAGTTGTAACCTTGAGATATGGGACTTATTCAAAGCGTATGAAGAATTTTTGAGTAATTTATCATTCGATTCCTGCAACACATCACGTAATTTTTCTGAATGTCATTGATAATTGCAAACACAAGTGGCCAAATCTTGCCCAGTTTTGCTAATTTATTGTGCTCTTTATATAAAGTATATTCATATATCATTAGAAAATATTTTTGAGAAATTTCTATCAACATTCCATGAGGTATATAGAATATTAGAGGCTCTTACAGATGAGTGAATTTCGTATGACTAAAGTTTATGAGTCAAGTTTTATACGCCCGTCTATACGGGTCACTTTGCCACATTTTTCTGCGACAAATACGTTTGTTATTGAAATATGTGACAAATGACAAACTTTGTTTGTCTGTACGGCCAACAAAGAGAAAATATTACAATGATGTGAACCATGGATGGACTTGGTCCGCGTGGTCGACGAAAATTTGCTACATGAACAATTTGTCATAAAAAATTCGTTGCATGTACGTCCTGAACGACTTAAACGCAGGGTAGCCAGCTTTCTACACATGCTTGAAGCCAAAAATGCTTGAAAAGGAGCCAAAATCTCACGAAAGGGGCTAAACTATTACTCTTTCAAAAGACGTGAAAAAGAGGAGAAATGGCAAGCTCGTATCCAGGACTATTTTATTCCTGGCTCAATTGAATAGCCAGCAAATGATGCAATGAAAGTTACATTAAAAAGCAACATCCTATATTATTTAGCATGCAACTAACCAACTTTTACAACTAAATATCATTAAAATTTTCGACAATTGAATTGGAATGAAAAAAAAATCAAATGGCCAAACTTTTGTTGGTAGCCAAGCAAGAAAACAAGAAGCCAAAATCGAGTTATTTGGCTTCCAAGAGGCCAATTTGGCAACCTTGCTTAAACGATAACTGGCTAAGATTGAGGTTGACATGGGGTTATATGCCCTTCAGGATACACATGTTGGTTCATTGTTTAAAAATTCTGTCTACTTTGTAAATGGAAATTTCTCAAAAAGGATGATCATTTCAACATTTGATCAGAAAATCAGGAATTTAGTTGGAAAACCGCCGATCGCCAGCCGAAATTTCAGGCTCTGATACATATGTCCATTTTCACAAACACAGAAGACCTCCAAGAATCAATCCATATATTATGAAGTACCACAAAAGCATTAGAACCAATCATCTTTCAACACAGAGTATATATTGCACAAGCATTTCGTTTTTCCCGCTTTCATGTCTGACTTTTGAAGAAGCCGCTCATGAATTAATTGGCCAGGGTCACAAATTCTCAGAATAACTACATACAAGAACATTCATTTGAAGAAGTAATTAAACCAAGATACCTTGTAGGAAATTACAATTGAGATTTTTGGATTCTTGAAAACAGAACAACTTCAGATCACAAAATTTAGTGTATATTGTTTTCTGAACTAAAACTCAAATCACCAAGGAAGAAACAACAGCTGTTCAATACCTGACAGGATGCTTTAACTATTCACTTGCGGAAATCAAAAGAGATTATTTAAATAATATCACAATATAGACGAAAAAAATTGGATCTCCTGTTTTGTTTGAAACGATTTCAAAGCAAATACGTTGCCAAAACAAAAGAAATATTGAAAACGATATAAAGCGTTGACCGCGTTTTTGAAATTTGAAACTCGAAAGCAATACGTTCTTTGTTCACCGTGCACGACAATCAAGGAACTTTGAATATTAGTACTATAAAGTCTGCAATCAACCGTTTCACGTTTACAGAGAAAATTTGCAAAATTGAAACTACTTCTTAGAGCTTGATCAGTCGAAACTGACTCTTTGAAGCAAAATAAATGCATAGAATACGACGAAACACGCCGAAACCATCCTTTGCCAGTTGAAACAAAGCCGAAATGAAGTGTTTTGCAAGTTGCAACTTAAGACAAGGATAATATCAACGACGTTAATGTATTCAATAGGGATTTCCCCGAGCACGCTTTCAAATTTGATCCAAAGATTCGCCCCTTTACACCATAAAATAGTGCAATAATATATCCTTAAATAGCTAAGAAGACATAGATATTAAATACCGGTATTCTAGCGTTGTAAATACCGAAAAACTGCGTCTATTTTAGCGAATCTTTTCGTCAACGGTTTTGCCCAAACAAACGTACCTGCAACTCAGGTAGGCTGCTGCTGTTGACTCTGAATTCAGTTTGGAAACCAAGGATGTCTTCATGCCCAGCTTCAACCGGCTAAAGTAAAGATACTCAGATTATGAGAACAGAATTTGCGACAGCAAAGTTCCCGGAAAATATTGGGGACATCGTTGTAGCACTTGGACTTGAATATTTGAAATACATTACGTAATATGCTTGCAGTCCCAGTCTTTTTGCTCGGTCATTACAATAATTAAGTAAGTTTATCAGAAGCAACAGAGAGGCGGGACGGGGAATCCCACAGAAAAACATGTTTACCAAATACCCTGAAGATTTAAAGCCGTTTTCAGCCAAACATGGCATAAGTTTCGTTATAAAGTAGCAGATTATATTATATATTCTCAACTTACTCAACAGTTTGGACAGGCTGAATTTCCAGTCGAATTATGAACTATTATGGTAATTGATTGTTCCAGTTGGTTGTGGGTGTTGTCAAAGACACTAGTTAGAAAAAATACAGAAGCTTTTCTCCTGAGACACTTGATATAGATGTCGTTATGCCTGTACATATTCAATGATTATGTAATTGAAGATGTGGTTTGGACTTTAGACTTGGTGACTTGTCCAAAGTCCTTCTATCTCTTGGTTCATTTTTCTACCAAACTTATGCATGGTGGATATTCATTGACTCGCACCCATTGGAGACTACTTTGAAGACTTTGCCAAAGTCTTTTTTTGTGAAAACTTATGCATGGCGAAAACAATATGAATTTTAACCTACTGCACCATAAAAACATGAAAGACAACTTAAAGTTAGTGAGCTGTATATAGGCCATAGCTGATTGCTTCGGATGATCTGGAAAGTTGGTAAAGCCAAAAATGGCGGCTCTAAAGCTTTCTTGGTGACGTGTCTAGTTACGACCCAGATTGAACATATCTTATAGTTGAGAGTAGCGAATCTATGCTCCCATGGTACTGGATCATTTCCAATACAAAATGAAAAGGAAGTCTGTGTTTTAGTTCTTGTAAAGTAGAAAAGAAACGAAACTTGGCAAACAGCCCACTCATGGCCTACTCTTCGCCCACTATACCACTTTTAAAATGCTTTCATAATGATTTTTTTAACTCAAAACGTTACTTCTGATATTGAGTTCTCACTCAAAACTTTATTTTATACTCATGTATTGGCTGCGTCGACGTAACCCTAACACTACTTACGATATGGTGCATTTGAGCTTTGTGTGTTATAAATAAAAAGCCCGTTTTCCACTAGGCGAAATTTTCTGTGAAGAAAACAAATCTAGCAACGTGTGGGTTCTCTTCGCAGCGAAATATATTGTTGGCCAATCAGTTTGGTAGATTTATTTTCCGCCCGGAAAATTTCGCTTAGTGGAGGACAGGCTTAAGACTGTAAAGCTGCAACAACCAATCATCTATTATTTAAATTTAACAATGATACTGCACGTGCTAATACTGCCCGGCAATCAAACTATTGTTTCACTTGTAAAAGTTCCCGTCTGAAATGAGACGTTGCCAAGTATTCAACTGAGAAGGGTTGGGATAAAACGCGGATACGGATGAGGGACAAAACGCGGATGATGGGATAAAACACGGATGAGGAGATAAAACGTGGCTTTCAATTGTTGTCCAGCGTATTATTAAAACTAGCCTTAACAAAACACTAAATTGTGAGAAATGTATTCATACCAAACTTACCAAATAGAGTGTTAATGTCGAACAAGCAAATCTTTCAGATTGAATCAATGTCCCTTACGTATAACATAAAATATAAATTCAGAACTCATAAAATACTGTCGAGCACCAGTAAATGTTTTGTTTTAAGTCATTTAACAATATTAACTAACAGTTTAAAGCACAAAACGTTATTGAACAAAACATGGAAACAAGATACTTAACACAAGTGCCTATAAGATGGTGTCTCGCTGGAAATTGTCCCTTCGGGGCGAAATTTGCTTGGAAATGACTCCCATGCAAAGAACGTGTTTTCTGTTTGAAGTTGCGAGGCGTAACCAATAAAGTTGGGGCATGGTGGTAAACCTATAAATCTGAGTAAATGGCAGTGGCTGGTAAGCCGGGCTGACAAGTTTTTTCGATATCGCTCTTACCCAGGCATGCAGTTTTGAATGATAGTTAGCGTTCGAAGTAGGTAAGAGCAGCCCCATTTACACGGCACCGGATTCGCATGGCCATTCTAGGATTAGTCGTTATTAAGTTCTGCAACATTATCTAGTTTTTAAGCTAAACTGGCCTCGAAACTGCTCGATTTGATATGGTGACCATGCGAATCCGGTACCGTGTAAACGGGACTTTAAAATATTACATACTATTGTATATACTAAAAGACATTTTGAGTCTTAAAAACGCAAGATATCACAAGGCCTGGCTTGTCACACTGCTTCCTGTCCCAAACATTTTTAGACAGAAGAGAAAGCCTGTATGCCTATACACTGCAATAAAACAACAATACCTACGGCACAAAATGAAAACTTGTGTTTCGCGTCTAATTGCCCGTACTATATTACATTGCAAGTTATATTCTACAGCGTTGATCCAGCTAAAGGCATCAAAAAGTTAGTGTTCGGCGTTGACAAACAAATGCTCGTCGTACATGTTCTATACAGCTTTGATGAGAATTATGATGACACTTGTATGTATTTTTGACGGTAATTTAGTTTCTCTGAAGACGGCCTGGGTAAAGTCATGGTAAAAAAATGCAAGTGTCATAGTAATTTTAAATGTTCATTTTATACTACAAATATAATCTTCATGTTAATTGTTGCGGTGTTTGAGGCTATGTTACAATTTAGAAAAAGCGTTCAGTAAACATAGATCCGTAGGTCTTGGAATAAAGGAACTAGGAAAGGCGGTAGAGAGGAACGTATTTTCAAGGCCCATGCGCAATAACATCTTGTTGCTATCTTGTTTCCATTTCCAAATATAGGATGCGTGAAACAAGGTATTCAATTGTAATTTGAACATTTTATTCCCATCATTCGTGTTTTATCCCCTCATCCGTGTTTTATCCCCTGATCCGTGTTTTATCCCCTCATCCGTGCTTTATCCCCTCATCCGTGCTTTATCCCCTCATCCGCGTTTTATCCCCTGATCCGTGTTTTATCCCCTCATCCGCGTTTTGTCCCCTCATCCGTGTTTTATCCCCTCATCCGTATCCGCGTTTTATCCCAACCCCTCCTGAGAAATATCAATTCCGCATCAGAACGAACAAAACTTGGCAAGCGAAGCAACAATCTCAGCTAGACTACATATCAGATTTTAGAACAATGGCGCAATTTATGCCAAATTTATGAACAAGTTGTAATTTGTGACATCGTAATACGATTTATATCAGGTTTCCCCACGTTTGTGTCCCGTAGTTTTCGATTTGTTTTACAGTAAACTTCGCCGCAAAGCAGTGTGAGTGGTCTTACGAAACACAGACCTATATACCGGTAATAAACGCTTTCTCGTTTGTTTTTATGTTACATGCGTACAGTATGTATAATGGTTAATGAACCACCAAATTTCACAATAACATGATGGTCAATCAATTAAACTTACCAAAACGTCCAGTTTTACGCTGTTGCTAAACTTGTCAACATTGCAACACGGGGTCTTGAACAATTGATCAAAGGGAAGTTAAGAAATTAAAGTTTTTGTTCAACACAAAAGCCAAAGGCTGAAGGAAACAAAGTAGTTAAACTAAAAGAACTCTTGCTTCGACAAGCAAAAACACGTAATTTTGTTGTATTTTTAGTTAACATTTCTCAGCCTAAATAGTTCCTGTGAGGATGCCCTGTTTATTTAATGTTGTGAGAGTTTCATGATGTTGAGACGTGTTTACTTTGCCATTTAACTTTCATTATATTTGAATAGTTACAGCAAAGATGTATCAGCTACATAACTTTTGCTACATTTTTATCCAATCAAAGCGATTCTTTTTTTCTTTCAACGAGTCATTCACGCAATTGCCGGAGGCTTTGGGGGAATTAGTTTGTGAGAGAGCAAGAGGGGAATTTCCTGGCAAAACTGCCAGTTCCCTTTGTTACGCCTTCGGTATACAACAACCAGAGTGCTTTTCGGACGTGCAATGTCATAGCGAACAAAACACTCCCAGAGCATCATGGTAGTTTTATTCAGAAAACCACAAAAAGGGAACTCAACTATTCCTTGCAATGCAAGTATGCATTGCCATTGTAGTCGTCTGCCAGATTTTGATGTAAGCAAGAACGTGGAAGTGTAATCATGAAGCCTTCTCAAATTTATTGCATCAATAGCTCGAGACAATAGTGCCTTCAGAGTAGCCGGGCATGATTACAAACATGAACAGTCTTCGCCGGCCAAGTCCCCAACTATACTTCCAGTGACAAAGTCCGGCATGATTCGTACGAGCTAGTTTACATAAACACGAGCAAAAAGATAGCAAAAAGACGTGTTTTGACGAAGTCTCTAAACTATATCTTCACTGAACATAATTATTGTGACTGGCATGCATTCATTCTATGGTAAAAACTCATGCAAGGATACTCAAAAACACATTTATTAGAAAACAAAATATTTTATTCAGTTTCAAAATCATTAAAAACCATTGCATTGCAAACAAAAGCAATTCAGAGCTTTAAATGCCATGAAACGAAATAGTAATTTCTCAATTCAATTAATTGTAATTAAAAAGCGAGCTGAAATATTATTTATTTAAAATAACGAGTCTTACTAACAATATATTTTTTAAAAAAAATTCCTCCTAACGTTTACTTTATCAAGTTAATTTCGTAGAAATTACTCACGCATGAGCAGAACGAACTGCTCCGCGAACCATTCAATACACCATATACGTCCTCGTCCTGACGAAATCCGATATTATTTCCATACGTAATGTTATAAAAATTATATTAACTCACCTAATAAAATAAATAAACAAACAAGATATCTAGCTTAGATGATTCTAGTAAATATAATTCAATTGTCCTAACTATATATGCCCACATCATATATCGTAGACGTATGCAATTGGTCGTCTCACCGCTCTAAAATGCCACACATCTTTACCGGTTTTGCAATCGTTGTGTTTGCTCTTGACCAAAACGTTATGTGTGAACATGATTTGCTTGCATATTTTCAAATCACATTTTGTACAATTTGCTACCACAATGGATTCGGGTTTTCTAGCGGTATCCAATTCAACTTGCCACGTCCAAGGACATTTCGAGGAGCCTTGTACTCCAGCACTACGTTTGGGCTTCGTCAGATTCCGCTCTTTTACAAAGATAAAACTATGTCTGCAATGCGTCAAATTTTTACGCTGTGAGTCCGCACCCTTGCAATGTCGTGTCGAGCGGCCTTCCACGTAAAAAACAGCACACAAACAGGCTACAAAGACCTGAAAAAATAAACCTTTTTTGTAACAATTATTCAACACAAAAAGCTGTCAAAACTCGTAGAGTCAAAACTAAGAATGAGAATAGCAAAAGAAAAGTTTTAATGTCTTCAGAGGAAAAAAACCTAGCTGTATTTAATCGTTTGGAATATAAGAGATAAAAACAGCTAAAAGTTGCAATTCAATTCATTTATGTCACATACCAACCACATTTATTAGTAATTGTAAACTAAGAAAAGCAGCCAATTGCAATTTGAAAAACTAAAATATACTTTCTAGAATTGATTAGAAACAACAGTATTTTAAATTTATAAAATCTTCATTAGCAACAATCCGTGCTATCGTAATACAATTCTTAATTAAGTTTAATATGATATATAATAAAATGCTTTTATTTAATTATTATCATATAATACAATTGTAAAGATATGATTATAATGCTATAATATAATTACATAATTAAATATATATCACTGAATATAATTCCTATTGATTTGAAAAAACGGCATTTCAATTTTTTTAAACTCTTCACCTGCAATAAATCCATGCTTTTTCAGTAGTACTAGTTAAAGACTGTAAGAATAAATAAAAAACTAAGTTGGTGATTCCTCAATTCTGGCCATTTTATATTCAATTTGGAGGGTTTAAAAATAATTTCATTACGATATAGTAGAAACCGGATTGTAGTTAAAAGGATCCGATAAGCAAACGTCACATTTGAAGAGGTTTATAAAGAAGTTTGTAATTGGCATTTCCTTTCGTAGACAACTACTCGCGTCTGACGAATGAACTTCCTATATTTTCATGCGTGCAGGCCGAAAATGTATGTTTAGCGAAGAAACCTTAAAAGCCATGTACCAACCCACTATATTCCTCTAAAAACTCCATTCGCCTTCGTGCAATATACAAATTAACATGCCGATTACTAAGTATATTAAATATAATATCAGCTATGGGTGGTTTTCACATTGCATAACTTCAAAGTTCCGCTGTTCATCGCTTCCTAAAATTTATTGATTTCTTTTCAAATTTGCCCCGGAATGGCGATTTATGACGTAAACGAAAACCACCTACAGAAGTCTATGTTGTTTTCAAAAATAATTTACTGAATATCATGTAATATTGAAATTATAAGAACTTTCATGGTTATTTATACCATATCCGTTTTAACTAGTTTTTCGTCGCGCCCTTTTTTATTCCAATGAAACAGTTCTATCATACGATAAAAGTTTTCCCTGCAGTAAACTTTCGCACCACAATTCGTATATTCCGTTTTCCCGTGACGTTAGATCACCATATAAGTATTATATAGCTACTACAGTTTCAATAAGGGTCTAAAGCCTTGTTTCCACTGTCAAAGTTTCTGTGATCAAAGTGGAAATTTCGGATAGGTAAATCCTAAGT
>JAODVQ020288958.1:0-31975 GCA_025400075.2 Phenganax stokvisi
GGGGACGCCGTTGGAGGGCTACCGATCTCTGGGCAGCCGGTCCGGCCGGGTGGAGATCGGTGGCAATCCCAGGCGGGGTCGAGTACCTGGGAAGCTTATTCCGAGCTCGGACTAACATCCGATCCGCATCCAGAGTCAGCCGACATGCGGCTGGTCAGATCGGCCTGTCCGTTTCGTCGGTCCGGCGGCTCGCGACGCGCAGCGTCATTCATGCCTTGTGGCACGAATTCTTCGCCTGCATCGCTGATTCTGCTTGGCCGAATGCGAACTCTGTGCGGCCTTCATGGATGCGGCCCGGCGATCGCTACACCCGTCCCCCACGATGCACAAGAACCAAGCGCGATTCCAGAAAGGCACTGGCTTGCCCTGGTTCCTCGCCGACAACTCCACCGAAGCCCGGCCCGAGCGGCCCCTCCGCAACGGCCCGTCACCCCATCGCCCGGCCAGCCTGTGCACGGCAGCGGCAGGTTCTGCCGCCGCCGGCCCGGCCTGGATCTGGGTGCGCCGCAGCGCCGACGGCGCAAAGCCGATAATCTTTACCCAATCTTAGGCAAGATTTATTGAAATAAAATTATTTACATTTTTCAGTACACAACAAATTAATACAAGTTTGCTATTAATCCGGTGTCAATGGCTGTTGGACCGGACCGATGCATTGGCTGCGAGAGGCGACGCGCCGGGAACGGCAATACCTAAGGACATGCCCGACACCCTGAGTCAGTACGGCGTCGTCGCCCTGGCCTGCGGCATCGCAATCGTGATGGGGTTCCCCGCTGCCGTGGCGCAACCGTATTCTCCGGAGTCCGGCGCGGACGGGCGACCGGCGACCGGAATCGATCAAGGACAGTGGCTGGCGGAGACACTCCAAGAGATCGAAAGCGCCCGTGCGCATTCGCGCCTCGAGAGCACCATTGAGCAGCCCGCTGGAACGGGCAGCACTGAGATCTGCCCGGTACTTGGCCTGGACCTAGGCGAGGACGAATGGAAGACGCGAGCGACAGGGCCCTTCGCGCCGCGCCGCGCTGAAGGCTTAGCCCGTTGGCGAGGCGTCGCATCCGCATCGGAGTCTGTCTCGAGTCTGTTCTCCGAGTACATTTCCAGTCCGGTGGTGCAATCGAGATGTATAAATTGCCATGTCACAGACGGCATCTCTGGGCACACTCGCCTAGTCTTTCGGCCGTCCACTGAGGCGGATCACGAGGCGCAAAACCTAGAAACGTTCCGGACATTCGTGGAGACGGAAGGCGGTGCAGACCGGATCTTGGCCAAGATCCAAGGAGTGGGCCACGGCGGCGGGGTCCAGGTGCCGGCAGGCTCGCCAGAGTTCGCCAACATGGAGCAGCTCGTCCGGCTGCTCGACGGCGGGGGCGCAACGACCGGCCTGTCTCCGGATACGTTGTTCGATGCCGTCACCATGGCCTCGCCGGAGAAGACCTTGCGCCGGGCGGCCCTGATCTTCGCGGGAAGGCTGCCCACGGCAGCAGAGATAGCATCCGTGGCCGACGGCGAGATCTCGAGCCTGCGTCGCGCGATCCGCGGAGTGATGCAGGGACCGGGCTTCCACGAATTCCTGATTCGCGCGAGCAACGACCGCTTGCTGACCGATGCCCACCTGTTTTCCACCCTCGGCCCCCGCAACAATCCAGGGAGTGGATTCCTCGTTGATCTGACCAATTTCCGCTGGATCCTGGCGAAGGCTGCCAATGACCGAGGGTACGAGAACGAATTCCGGGACCCGAACTTCCAGAAATGGCACTCGACAATACAGTACGGCCTTGCCCGGGCGCCGCTGGAACTAATCGCCCATGTTGTCGAGAACGACCGCCCCTATGGCGAGATCCTGACGGCCGACTACATCATGGCGAACCCGGTCGTGGCGGCGGCCTATGGTGCGACGACGCAGTTCGACGATCCGGACGATCCCGAGGAGTTCCGACCGACAAGGATCGCCAGCTACTACAGGAACGATCGGTCCAAGGTCTCTATTGACGATCGCTTCGGACGACGGATCGTCAACCCCGGCAACCTCGAGACGGCCTACCCGCACGCCGGAATCCTCAACACGACGGTGTTCTTGCTCCGGTACCCCACCACTGCCACCAACCGCAACAGGGCTCGATCCCGGTGGACGTATTACCACTTTCTTGGAGTCGATATCGAGAAGTCCGCGTCCCGGACAACGGACGCGAACGCGCTAGCCGATACGAACAACCCGACCATGAACAATCCCGCATGCACCGTGTGCCATCGCGTCATGGACCCGGTTGCCGGGGCCTTCCAAAATTATGGGGAGGACGGGCTCTTTCGCGACAATTTCGGGGGCCTCGACTCGCTGGCGTTTCTCTACAAGTTCCCGCGGGATGGGACGGAATCGCCCTACCAGACCGGTGATACCTGGTACCGGGACATGAGGGAGCCAGGGTTCGACGGGGAACTGGCGCCGAACCCCGACAACAGCCTGCAGTGGCTCGCGCGGCACATCGTGGCCGATCCCCGGTTCGCCGAGGCTGCTGTCAGGTTCTGGTGGCCAGCAATCATGGGCGCGGACGTTGCTTCCCCGCCCGAGGACGAGCGCGACGCCGACTACGAGGGCCAACTGCTGGCTTCGGCAGCCCAGCTGGCCGAGATCCGGGGGCTCGCCGAGGCTTTCAAGCAAGGGTTCGAGCCGGACAGGCCGTACAACGCCAAGGATCTCCTCGCCGAGATCGCTCTCTCGCCGTGGTTCCGAGCAGAGTCCGTTACCGAGAGCGACCCGGTTCGAGACCGGGCGCTGCAGGACGCCGGAGCCGAGCGGCTGCTCACGCCGGAGGAACTGGAGAGGAAGACTGAGGCGATCACAGGTTACGTTTGGGGACGGACCCTGAGGCGCTGGCCGGGCGGCGGCACCTCCAACCTGAACGCCGCCAGCGCGAGAAGCAGTGCTTACGAACTTGCATATGGCGGGATCGACTCAGACGGCATTCCGGTGCGGGCGCGGGAAATGACGCCCTTGATGGCGACGGTCGCGCAGAGTCACGCGGTCCAGGTCAGCTGTCCGATCGTGCAACGCGAGTTCTTTATCTGGCCGGAAAGCAGCCGGCGGCTCTTTCGCGGGTTCGACCTGCAGTCGACGCCGGACACCGACCGCGGCGCGAACGCGATCAAGAACAAGCTTGTAGAGCTTCACACGACGCTCCTTGGCGTAACGCCGGCGATCAATTCACCGGACATCGAAGATGCCTTTCGGCTCTTCGTGGAAGTACGAGACCGCAGAAGCCGCACCGAGGGCACGAGCTTCCTCGGCAACTTTACTTGCGCTTGGTGGCAGGATGTCCTGTACCTAGATGGGCTGGGAGACGACATCTTCACACATGACTACTCGGGCTGGTCCGTTCTGGACCACGACAGAGCACGGCCGCTAATGCCCAACAGGATGGACGATCCCAACCATGTCGCTCGCGCTTGGGTGGTTACGCTGGCGTACCTTCTGACCGACTACAGGTACCTGCATTTCTAGGAGGGAATCCATGACCCGTCGCGAGTTCACCAAGGGCCTGATGACCGCCGGGGCAGCCTCCGGATTCCGGTTGCCGCTAGCGAACGCAGCGGACTATCACGGCAAGCTGTTCGCTTTCGTCCAGGCCACCGGAGGCTGGGACCCGACCAGCTTCTGCGATCCGAAAGTCAATTCGCCCGGGGAGCCGGTCATAAACAACTGGGCCCAGTCGCAGGGCATCCGGCAGGCCGGCAACATTCCGTATGCGCCATTCGCGGACAATCAGGCCTTCTTCGAGAAGTACTACCGACGGATGTTGGTAATCAACGGCGTGGACGCCCAGACTAACTCGCACACTACCGGAGTGATCCACAACTGGAGCGGCCGAGTCGCGGAGGGATACCCGACGACCACGGCATTGCTCGCCGCGCACAATGGTTCCAGCCTTGCGATGCCCTATCTGACGTTCGGGGGCTTCTCGAAGACCGGCGGCCTGACGACGTTCACCCGGCTGGAGAATCCAAGCCGCGTCACGGACGTTGTCAAGCCCGAAGAATACGCCTACAGCGAGAGGCGTCCATACCTCAGCGCCGAGGACTGGAATTCGCTCAAGGAATTCCGAGCGGCCCGGGAGGCCCGCAACGCCTCGGCCCCCAATCTCCTGCCAAGAGCGGCTCGCAACCGGCACTTGTACCAATCGTCGCTGCTCCCTGATGCGACCGAAGGCCTGCGGGCATTCGCCGACATGATGCAAGCCGAGCAATTCGCGGAGAACGAGAGAACCGACGACAATCGTAATTGGAGCAACCTCAAGCGGCAGGCCCAAATCGCGGTATTGGCATTCAAGGCTAGGGTCGCAGTCAGCGCCGACCTTTTCCTGAGAGGCTTTGACACGCATGCGGACCACGATGAGGACCATGGCTGGCTGCTCGCGAACCTGACCGACTCTGTCGATTACTTGTGGGACTATGCCGAGATCCACGGCTTGGCGGACCGCTTGGTCGTTGTCATGGGTTCGGACTTCGGGCGCACCAACAAGTACAACGCGGACGGAGGCAAGGACCATTGGCCGATCGGCAGTTTCGTGGTCATGGAGAAAAACCAGCCCTGGACCAACCGCGTCGTCGGTGAGACCGACGAACTGCACTTCGCTCGCAAGCTGGATCCGGTCACTCTCAGGCGCGATGACGCATCCGGCACCTTAATTCACCCCAGGCATATTCACCAAGCGTTGCGCCGCTACCTGGGAATCGAGAGTTCCGAGGGCAGCTTGCTGTTTCCGTTCCGAGGGACCGAAAACCTGCCGCTATTCGGATAGTCGTTGCACGTGACGAAACGCTTCGTGCCGATTCCGGGTTGCCAGCCGGTCCTAGGGCGCGAATTCCTAGCGGCTAGCGCGCCGGCGAATCCGACGGTGCTCGAGGCATCAGATCCGGCGGCACCGAGAACAAGACGGATCGCTCTGACCCTCAGTTTGATCAGCCGGACGAAGCCTTGGACTTGCATGCAAGGTACGGTCGGGAAACGACTCAGACGGCTGCAGCCCGGTTCACGCAGCCGATGCAATGCGTTAGGTGCCGTGCGGGTCCTGCCGCTGGCAGCATTCTGCGCCGCGACGGTCGCGGGACAGGATCCGCTCTCCATTCCAATCGGCCCCAGCGGCGAATTCGAGCCACCGGCCGGAGTTCGATTGGAGAGCGTTGGCGTGATCGAGACGCTGGCGGGAACAGGGGAGGAAGGCTCCGGAGGCGACGGAGGCCCAGCATCGGCAGCCTCGTTCAGTTTCCCTCGGAGCATTGCGATGGACTCTGGCGGAAATATCTACATCGCCGACGCAAGGAACCACAAGATACGCAAGATCGATTCCTCCGGTATCATCTCCACTTTCGCCGGTACGGGCCAGCGGGGCTTTCGACCAAGGAGTGACGACGGAGAGGCGGCGTCCGAGGTGCGCCTTGACTACCCCGCGGGAGTGGCCACCGACGGTGTGGGCAACGTCTACCTCCTCGACAGCTGGAACCACCGGATCCGTAGGATCGATTCGTCGGGAAACATTTCCACGATCGCGGGCACCAGCGACTACGGATTCGGTGGCGACGGCGGTCCGGCAACCGAGGCCCTTTTCCACTCCCCCTCAGCAATGGCCGTCGACTCCGCAGGCAATATCTATGTGGCCGACAGCTGGAATCACAGGATCCGCAAGATTGATCCCTCTGGGATCGTTTCCACGATCGCGGGCACCGGCAGATTCGGATTCGGAGGGGACGGAGGACCAGCGCTCCAAGCGCGGCTGGCTTACCCGGCCGGAGTGGCAGTCGACGCGGTCGGAAACGTTTACGTGGCCGACTGGTGGAATCACCGGATTCGCAGGATCGACGCCTCGGGCAACATCGCCACGGTCGCCGGCACCGGCGACACTGGCGACTCCGGTGACGGCGGCCCTGCTTCGATGGCCCAGCTGGCCTATCCGGCGGGAGTTGCCGCCGACATGGCGGGAAACATCTACGTCATCTCGTACGTGATCGAGACCGCGAATCACCGAATCCGTCGCATTGACGGCTCGGGAACGATCTCGGCGTTCGCTGGCTCGGCAGACGAAGGCTACGCCGGTGACGAGGGGCCAGCGCCCGAAGCGCTTCTCGACTATCCCACAGGGGTGTATGCAGATCCCGCGGGAAGCGTCTACATAGCCGACTCGCTGAACGCCCGCATCCGTGTGGTCAGGGCCGGGCTTCAGGTCACAGTGCCGCTGGGCGAGAGCGGGGAGAGCGTCGCGCTCGTGGTGTCGCAGGGGGGTACTCTCACGCGGGGCGGAGCTCCGGTTCTCGACGGGACCAAGCTGGCGGCAAGCAACGGCAACGAATACTCCTTGACCGCGGAGCCTAGCGGTGCGGTCGTCGCGACCTACCTTCCGGAGCAACAGCGCGTCAGCCTCGCAAGTGGCGGAGTGACATTGACTAGGGCGGAAAACGGCACGTGGCGGATCGGTGACGAGCAGGTGGAGAACGGCCACCGGTATTCCTACAGCGGAAGGGAATACGTTCTGGAACTGCTGGACGGGAACTGGGGGCTGGCGCCATACGTTATCCGTACGGTCGCGGGCAGCACTGACGTAGCCGACGCGATTCCGGCGGTCGAGGCAAGCCTGTACGGGGCGAGGGGACTGGCCGTCGACTCGCTCGGATACGTCTACGTGGCCGAGAACGGCAATGACCGGATTCGAAGAATCGATCCAGCCGGGAGCATCACGACAGTCGTGGGCACGGGAGACTGGGGCTTTGGGGGGGACGGAGGACCTGCGTCGTCAGCCCACCTCTGGAATCCAGAAGATGTGGCTACGGGCGCTTTCGGAAGCGTGTTCGTGGCGGATCGATCAAACAACAGGGTGCGCAGAATTGATCGATCCGGAGTTATCGCCACGTTCGCCGGGAATGGAATCTGCTGCAACAGAGGAGACGGAGGCCTTGCGACCGAGGCCGCACTCCTTCCTAGATCGCTGGTGGCCGACGTGGCCGGCAACGTTTTCGTTTCCACCTCCTACCGCGTCCGCAAGATCGATACCGCAGGAATCATCACGACAATCGCGGGTACTGGCAGCGGCGGCGATAGCGGCGATGGCGGACCGGCAATCCAGGCAGAGATGGGGTATTCGCTGGATGTCGCAGTTGACAGGGCCGGGAACGTGTACATCGCCGACATTGACAACCACCGCGTGCGCCGGGTCGATGCGTTCGGCAGGATCTCGACGATCGCAGGCGTGGGAAGACGGGGCTACAGCGGCGATGGAGGGCGGGCAACGAACGCGGAGCTAGACCGACCATCAAGCCTAGCGGTATCCCCGTCGGGAACTGTGTATATCGCCGACACCAACAACCGTCGCGTGCGCCGGGTCGATGCTTCCGGGACGATCACAACGGTTGGCGGAACAGGGGATTACGGTTCCACCGGGGATGGCGGGCCAGCAACCGAGGCCAGGCTCGCCAATCCTACTGCCGTGGAGATTGACAGGTCGGGCAATCTGTACGTGATCGAGTCGGGCTCCCGCGTGCGCAAGATCGACGCGTCCGGGACGATCACGACGATTGCTGGCACTGGAAGGTTCCTCGACGGGATGGACGGGGACAGTTTTCGCGCGGAATCCGCGAAATTCCAACGGCCTCGGAGCGTCGCCATCGATCGATCTGGGAACATCTTGTTCGGTGACGCCTCTCGTATCTGGAAGGCAGAAGCTGCAGGAACAATTACCGTATTCGCCGGGACGGGAAGCTGTTGCCACAGCGGTGACGGAGGTCCCGCAACGCAGGCTACATTGCAGGGTCCTGAGGGCTTGGCAGTCGACACGGCCGGAAATGTGTACGCGACTACATCAGGGAGACTGCGCAAGATCGACACGTCGGGGATCATCACGACGATTGCCGGGACCGGCTCTTGGGGCTACGGTGGGGACGGCGGCCCGGCGACCGAAGCGCAGTTCCGGTCTCCCCGAGGCGTGGCCGTGGACAGGATGGGAAATGTCTACGTAGCCGACAGCAACAATCACCGAATCCGCAAGATTGATTCGCTTGGGCGCATCACGACGATTGCCGGGACGGGGGAGCCCGGCGATAGCGGGGATGGTGGTCCGGCGACTGAGGCGCGCCTCTGGTATCCGGGAGGCGTAGCCGTAGACGGGACCGGCAACGTCTACGTAGCGGAGGGACGCAATGTGCGGAGGATCGAAACATCCGGTACCATTTCGACCTTGGCCGAATTCGAGCGGGGCAATATCAACTCGGTGGCGTTGGACCGGTCGGGCAACCTCTTCGCCGGTGGTCCGAATCAGATCCACAAACTGGCACTAAGGGACGGAACGCCAGAGACCATCGCGGGAACGGGCGAGCCGGGCTACATCGGCGACCACGGGCCGTCCAGGAGCGCCCGACTGTCAGTCACCGGACTCGTCGTGGGCCGATGGGGCGATGTGTGGTTTGCTGATCCAGAGGGTCGGCGGATCCGTGTCCTAGCGCCTCAGGCTGCTGGGAATTGAACCCACCGCACTCTTCGTCGCGACGGTATCTCTACCGGGGCCAGCAAGGGTCCCTCGAGAGTTCATATCACGTGGAGGGCGCTGCACCGCACTCTGGGCCGCTGCATGGGAACACTAGGCGGGACTTCGGAACGGCCGCGCCGCACCTCGGGATCACCCTCCAGCGGAGGGATTCGTGGTGTTTGTCGCGCGCCCGGTAGGGCCGGCAGGAGCGCAGCCGGAAGCCCCAGTGCGCCGCGAAGCGCAAGAACTCCGCGTTCAGCGCCAGCCCCCCGCCAGCCAGGCGCTGGTCCGCCACCACCACCGAGCGCATCTGGTCGAACAGCAACTCCTGCGGCACGCCCCCGAACGTCCCGAACGCGCCCTCCAGCCCGCCGCACAGCACCTCCAGCGTCTGCCGCCGGAAAAACCGCAGCCACAGCAGGCGTGAGTAGCCCAGCACCAGCAGCAGCGCGTGGCGCCGCCCCCACGGCAGGCGGAAACTGCCGAAGTCCACCTGCACCTGGCGTCCCGGAGGCGTCTCGAAACGCACCACCGGATCCGCCACCTCCTGCGGGCGCACCTGGCGGACATAGTCCCGCACCCGGCTGTAGCAACCCGTATAGCCTGCCGCCCGTACCTCCTCGTACAGCCGTTGCGCCGTCAGCTGCCGATACACCTCCAGACGCGCCTCGATGATCCCCTTGTACGGATCCAGCTTGTGTACGGTCGGCGCCCGGCGCGCATAGCCGCCCGCTGCGCACCAGCTGTCCCACGCTCCCCACTAGGCCCGGGCTCAGCGGTCGCAGACCGCACCGTCGCCGCCCTGGGCGGCACCTCGTACTGCAAGCTGTGCAGTGATTCTTGGAACCCCCTCGCCGAACTCACCGTCTGATCCACCGTGATCGTTCAGTTCCAACTTGTGTGAGTGCAGGTTGGGGCACAGATGTTTGGAGAGACCAGCGAAACAAGGGAGGTCACCATGCGGCGCGCAACAGCAGTTCTTGTAGCCGGATTGATCGCAGCGACCGGCTCGCTTCGAGCACAGGCCGGGGCGGCAGAAATCGCGATTGTCCGATGCGAGACGGAATCCAGTGGGAATATCACCGAGACGCATTGGAGCGTGACCCATGCAACCGATGATCTCTGGAGGAGTGTCGGCTATCGGCAGGGGTGTGCCGCAACGGTTGCTCGCTTGCTCCAGTTGGGCTTGAAGTTGTTGGACGGACCGCAGATAACCACATTCACTTCTGGAAGCAGTGCGATGAGCTACAGCTTTTTCGTGCTGGATGAGCGAGGCCTAGTGCTCAGTTCGAATCGGACGCGAGAAGCTGCTGTGGGGAGGTCCCGGACTCCTAGCCCCCAAGCAGGCTTCGACGCTGCGCAGGGTCACTCGGGGGAACGCACGGACGAGGAATCGCTTCGAGCAGTGCACTTCGAACGCGTGCCGGTCCAGCCGATGGCAGTAGGCGATTCGTTCGAGCCTGCACCAAGGGACGTGCGCCCATCGCCGCTCGCCGCTGGCCGGTCAGGACGGTTCTCGATCAGTGACAGGCTTCCAACACGAACAAGCAAGGGTTCGAAACCTGACTGAGGCCAAGCTCAAGCATGGACCCGTGCCATTCCACGCGAAAAGTCAAACAGTCAAGAAGGGGCCTGAGCAGTTACGAATCTTCTTCAATTCACTGCGACCCCCGCACGGTGTGGTCAGGATCATTGAGGATCACGTGGTCGCTCAAATCGATCGTGGCGTCAACGCCTGCACGATTCCGGATCGTGCCTCGGTTCAGAAGTAACGCGTTCGCACCGATGCTAAGTCCATCCTCGTCGGAGTCTTCAGGCTTGACGGTATAGGAGAATCTCCTGGAAGAGGAGATGCCGCAATCACTCAGCCACGCACGGCGAGTGGAATTGCCTATTGCAAGTTCGATCTCGGGCCTTCCGGAAATTTCAACGGGCTGGTCAAAGTCGACCCAAATGTTGATCCTGTCACCCTCTACAAACTCATCGGCATTCCTCTTGGTCTGTTGATAGGATGCGTGCGCAATCCTCAGTCCAACAACCTGTGGTGCGTCGGTTGATTGGATCGCCAATGTGACGGGAATACGAATCTCTTCCGCAAGCGTGCCCTCGGCGTCGTTCAGTTGCGAAACCGCAAGCCTGGCGTAATGGACCCCCGAAGCCATCTGTGTGCTTCTGGCGGAGACCGTGACTTCTCGTGTTCCCGGCCCTGTCTGGGTCCATTCCGATGGACTAGGTACGATCCAGTCCTGATCGGATTCAATCCGGTACCGGACGGATTCGCCAATCTCTTCAAAGGCCAAGCGGATCTCTTGTTGCGCTGCGGGGCTCCCGGCGGAAACGTCGAAGCTCAGGGCGACGGGGCTCGCTGCGACTCTCGTTTGGCTCGAATCGACTGCAAGCGTCCCGCGCAGAAGAGGCTGACTCGGGGGCACGGCGAGCGCCGCATAGTAGACTCCTGTCGTCAAGCGAGGCGTGGATTGCCGGTTGACGACGATTCTCGATCGATCTCCCGTTGAGTCCGAGCGGTGATCGGCACGGATGTCAGCCATCGAATCAGCCGACTCGATTTCGCTGCCGTACGTCAAGTACAGTTCGGTTCCATCGGTACGAAGCGACGACTGGAACTCCACGGTCAGCTCAGTTGCATCCGGCGGCACGAACAGTCTGTAGTTCTTGACATTCGGCGTTGCGGACGTTCGAAGAGATTCTGAAATGCTCTCGCGCTCTCCAGGGAGAATCGTCCCATTCTCGATACAGTACGAACCGACATACTTTCGATCGTCCATAAGGACGTTCTGAACTGGGCTGGTCCCTGATGCATCGACAAACCACGCAGCGAATCGAAATCCTTGCAGTGGATTTGTTGTTGCTGTAACTGATGTCCCTGAAAGATAGAAGTTATCGTCAGACTCCGGAGAAACTTGAATTCGGCCACCGAGAATACAGGTGGAGACCAGCTTGTGTTTCCGTGTCGCTTGCAATCTCAGCGAGCCACCCTCCGATGGAATCGAGATCTGATGCGACTTGTCGCCCCCGTCGCTCCAAGAGTCGAACCTGTATTGTTCGAGCCCGTAGGGTTCTGCATTGACCGTCACGCTTTCTGGCTCCGAAGAGACGGGAAACGCGAAAGGAAGCTTGGCGATTCCACCGCGAACTCCGGAAGGTTGTGCTGAGTCCAGTTCCTCAAAGCGAATTGCGACCCCGGGAGTGTCGGAATCGATTCGAAATACCGGTTGATCGGTAAACAATGCCGAAACCCTCACCCTCGAATCCACCCACTGCGAATCTACAGTCGAATCGGGCTGCACTGGATCCACGGTCGCATCAGGTCGTGGATTCGACGAGCCGCCAAAGCGTCCTTCGTCCTCCAGACTCGCGACAGATCGCCACGAGGCGAATCGATAAGAACCACCAGTTGCGGCAATGGCTTCGATCCCCAAAGGGGTCCCGATCGTATAGAAGCCGCTTGCCGACTCAGGGCTCATGGCAATCGTTCCGCCTTCGCTTGGAGTGACGCAGGTTTGTGACGGCACTTGGGCGACAAAGTTGGCTTCCACCCAAGTGGATTCCGGCCCCGCTGTCATGGAGCGCTCGGGGCCGGCCTGGACGTCATTCCAGCGCCCGAAGAGGTAACGCTTGCCGTCAGCGAACTGCGGAGAGGGGACTTCGAGTGAGTGGGAGCTGTCCGTGGCCCAGTCAAACGTTACGGGTGTTGTGACTCTCTGGCCGTCGACGATGATCTGGAGCCCGGGTGGATTCGTCGCGATCGTCGTGCCGCTCGGGGACTCCCCATACAGCCTGGCGATTCCATCCAGATCTCCGGACGACAGTCCATCTGATTCCACGGGGATTCCGGGCGGGACGGTCGTGAATCCGACATGGGACGTATAGTGCATGATCGAACGGTAGTCGTAGGGGCGGTCGACCGAGGACAGGCGAACAGGAATACTGCGCGTATCGATGGACGCACGATCATGGATCATCAGATACTCGGCGCGGTCCCTGCGCTGATGCTCGTGCACCAGTCCTAGGGCGTGTCCGATCTCGTGAATCACCGTGTCTAGCTTGAAGCAGTTCCATGTGTTCGGGTCGTATTCCGTCAGGGTGACGTATTGCTCCCCGCCTCGCTTGCCAAGTGTCGCACTGCAGCCACCGGTGCTGGTGCCCCGCAGACCGCGCCTGAACCGCACGTAGTCAGTTTCTGAAGTTCGGGGAACCAACGTAATCGGTGTCTTGGAATTCCATTCGTCAATTCCGCGTTGAATGGTCTCCCGTGATTCAGCGGTGAAGTCCGAATCGATCATGTAGGGAACGACTCCGTCCGGCCACAGGTAATCGTCTTTGTTCACCGAGACTCGGCGTGCCGCCAGCCAAGCATCGGTCTTTCGATTCCTGGACCGCCACTCCCTCCAGGCAGATGCCGCTTCTTCGGCCGTACCGAGGATCATGTCCCCGTCATGGATGGCGAGCCCGTCAACCACCACATACGAGAGTTCGTGTCCATGGAAGATTGTCGTTTGGCCAGGAGCGGAAGCCATGCACAAGGAACCGGCGCATGCCCAAAGTGTCAGTCTGAGATTTGTCATCGCTCTCTTGCTTGAGTCTGTTCGGAGCCCATGTGAGCCGTGAATTGTGTGCGCGGTCAGTATACGCGAGCATCTATTGCGCAGTCACGAGTGACGCCTGCGTTTTGGGGCGCCGTCGGTCATTCTCGTTGCCGTCGGCCAGTGCGCCCCCGGATGGAGGGGGCCGGGCCTCGCTGAGGAAAGTACGGATACTGTAGCGTCGGCTCGTGCTGCCCGACACAGGGCCCACAGCGCTATTGGGCCGTGCATGAGACTTCGATTCGGGACCCTCGAGTCTTGCCTCGGACTTCCCTCTGGATGGACTAGATCGAGCTCTCCAGTCCAAGTGTCCAATACATTACCTGATTACCCCGAAGTCGCAGCCGTACGTGAAAGGCGACTATTTGTCGATCATTCGTCTAATTCAGCTGACATGAAACGCATTCTTGAAGTATACTAAGTATCTGATCAGAAAGAGGTTAACATATTCCAAAGAACCGTGTCCAATTCCAGCCCGGACAGAGCCTCCGGGACTTCCTCATGCGCTACGGAACAGACGATGAATGCGGCCAAGCATTGTTCCAGGCGCGCTGGCGCAGGGCTTCCGCTGCCCCCGTTGCGGCTACCACAAGCATTGCCAGCTGCGCCGCCGCAAGACCCTGCAATGCATCCGCTGCAAGCAGCAGACCTCGTTGATCGCCGGCACGCTGTTCGAAAGCACCAAGCTGGGGCTGAGCATCTGGCACTTGGCCATGTGCCTGCTGACCCAGTCCAAGAACGGCATCTCGGCCATGGACCTCAAGCGCCAGCTGGGAGTGAGCTACAACAGCGCCTGGATGGTCAAGCACAACTTGATGCAGGCGATGCGCGAGCGGGAGGACAGCCAGCCGCTACGCGGCATCGTCGAACTCGATGACGCCTATCTGGGCGGGGAGACCAGCGGCGGCAAGCGGGGGCGCGGAGCGGCCCGCAAGACGCCCTTTGTGGCAGCGGCGCAGATCGGCGCGGACGGGCGTCCGGAACGGCTGCGGCTGAACCCGGTGAGCGGCTTCCGGAGGCGGGTCGTGGAAGCGTGGGCGCGCCAGCAGTTGCAGCCCGTGACGGTGGTGCGGTCGGACGGGCTGCGCTGCTTCCGGGGGTGCTCGCAGCCGGCTGCGAGCACCAGCCGCGGGTGACCGGCGGCGGCCAGGGCAGTTGCGAGACACCCGGGCTGAGCTGGGTGAACACGCTGCTGGGCAGCGTCAAGCGCGCGATCGACGGCACGTACCACGCTTGCTCGTCACGCTACGCGGGACGCTACCTGGCCGAATTCGCTTACCGCTTCAACCGGCTCTATCGGTTGGTCGATCTCGTGCCGCGTCTCGCCTACGTCGCTGTGCGCACTCCACCATTGCCCTATCGGCTCCGAACTCTGGCGGGAGCTGCTGGGTAATCAGGATACATTAAGAACACATCGTCGGTTGATGTGAACCGCCGCCTGTACATCAACGATAACTATCTAACCTGCATTGGTAGGCAGGTAGCCGGGAGGGTGTCTGACTTCAAAGGGACCGCGTGGTCTGGCGAAGTCTAGGAAGAGTTTCGACGAGCAGTGGTGCGAATGACCAATGGCGGAGACCCGGATGTGGATTCACGACTGTTTGATCGTGGCGAGGCTGGGACCTATGGGGTGAACGACGAAATACAGCTGGACTGTAGCAAGGCCAGCAAGTCTGATCCCTTGGCCAAGGACAGCGTGCTGCCTAGTGTTGGTGCGGCCTTTGGGCTGTGAAGGTCTGTGCCACGTATCAGCCGGGCGCCCAATGCGATATGACGGGTGGGATCTGCGTTCCTATGGTGCGCCCCTCGATGAACCAGGGAAAGGTCCGCCGCACCACGGCTATGATCGGTCGAGCGAGAATGCCCGAGTCGACTGATCGCACCGCTGATTTCGAGTTGCACCCAGAGCGTCGGTCAGTCGCCGGGGAACTGGGCACTCGCCCGGAAACTGGAGTTTCTCACGCGATCAGCAGCCGGAAGTGGGCCGCAGCACTGTGGGTTCTGGTGCTCACATGTGCTCCGTGTCTGACGTTGAGGGTCTTCGGACAGCCTTTACCGTGGCCGCTCGAAGCTTCCGGTTCCGTGAGTGCGGCGGAACTTCGTGCTACTCCTCGAACTGGAATCGCGATTTTTTGGGGGCAAGAACTGGACTACGAAGTCGTCGACGGACTGGCCGTCCACGGGGGGGACATGGTCCTGGGCACAGTCGAAGAGGTGCAGGCAGCGTACGCGAGCACCCGCCCGGCGAAGAATCCGCCTCGCGACTGGCCGCCAAGGAGGAAGCTTTCGACGGTTGGGGCCGACAATCTCTGGCCTAACGCCACTGTCCCGTATGAGATCGATCCGGGCTTCAGCGAAAATGGATTGGCGACCATCGGGGAGGCCATCAACGAATGGAACACCAAGACGGTGGTCACGCTCGTCGAGCGGACAACGCAAGACGACTTCATCCGCTTTCACCCCGAAGGGGGAGGGTGTAGGGCCAATGTTGGCAGGATCGGCGGCGAGCAATCGATATGGCTCAACGGTCCCGATGGTTGTAGTCTCGGCTCAACGGTCCATGAAATCGGACATGGGGTCGGGCTATGGCACGAACACGAGCGCAAAGACCGAGATGCCTACGTATCCATCACTGATGCAAGGCTCTATGGCGGCTCGGCAAGCCAATACACTTCGACTCGTCCACTGGACGGTCCATACGACTTCGCCTCGACAATGCACTACGCGGGCCTTGAAACGATCCCTCCAGGAATGCGCGTTCCCTCGGACCGCTTATCGCCTGGAGACGTGGTCGGCGTGGCTCGGCTGTATGGCATGCCTGTTGCAACGACCACGATCTCGACAAATCCTCCGGGGCTGGAGATCAACGTCGATGGCGAGCCGGTCACTACGCCGGCAACCTTCAATTGGAGTCCGGGGAGCGAGCATGTCGTGGAGGCCAGTTCCCCTCAGATCGTTGGCGCGACACGGCTGTTGTTCGGACGGTGGAGCGACGGTGGTCTCCAGCGGCACAAGGTAACGGCGGATCCTGAGAATCCCTGGTTCGAAGCGAGCTATGTTGTCCAGCGAGCGCTACGGGCCTGTGCCGAACCGGCTGCAGCTGGTGCTGCGAGCATCCTGCCGGAATCTGCGGACGGCTACTACACCATCCGCTCGTCGGTCGAAATCAAGGCCCTCGCACCCTCAGGAAGCTCCCGTGGATTCACGGAATGGTCGGTCAGAAACCCACTGCCTTTCTGGTCGGACACGTGGGGTTTTGTTCCTAGTCTGTCATCGAATCCCATCACCGTCTCAATACGGGAGGAGCGATTGAGGCGAAGCGAGTACAAGGCCCTCTTTGGGACGAGGCCGTTGTTTCGGATCGACTCCAATGTTCACGGAACGAAGATTCTGGTGAACGGCGACTCGCGGAGACTGCCTTGGGCGTTCCCTGCGAGCAGGCACCTGAGCGGCATCACCGTTGCACTTCCCGAGGAGGCGAACTCGTTCGGGGGCGTTGTTCGCTACCGCACCGCCTCTTGGAGCGACGGAGGGGCAAGCACTCACGATGTAGAGGTTCCCGCTGCCGGCGGCAGCCTCAGTGTCGAGTTCGCGCCTGAATACCTCCTGCGCAGGAGTGTCCGCAACAGGGGGAACGAAGTGGACGCGATCAGCGTTTCGCCGCCTTCCGATGACGGATTCTACGCCGGTGGCACCCAAGTGCAGGTCAGGGCAGCGTTGTCGCAAGAGGAGCATTTTGCGGGATGGGTTGGCGAAGCATCGGGACACGATCCAGTGCAGACGGTCGTGTTGGATGCTCCGAAATCAATGGAGGCGGTCATCACGAAGAGCCAGCCATTGCGTCCTGGCGAGGACCGGGACCTGGTCCTGAGTGCCAGTCGTCGATTCGAGACCTACGCCTACGAGAAAGGCTGGAACGTGCTTGTCCCGCACGACGCTGCCGAACTGACAGTGGAATTCCGATCCTCGTCCCCAGCCAACGTCGAGCTCTACGTGAATCGGGGGCGGGAGGTCCGGTCTTCTACTTTCTCCGACGGCCGGAAGCCACGGATCGGCGCTGATTTCGAGTCGACCGCTACGGGTGCCGGCAAGACAGTGACCATCAGTCGGAAATCTATGCCTCGCCTAGCGCATGACGTGTATTTCATCGCACTTGTCGTTCCCCCGACAACCAGTCCGATTCGAGGAACGCTTTCGGTGGCGATCAGCAGGAGCGGGATCGTGAAGGCATGGCCAGCCGCTTTCACGTTCGTCGGCACCGGGGCGGCTGCCGTCGCCCCGCAGGCAGCACGGCTGACCCAAGCGGCCAGTCCCATTCGGTACAGAGTCGAATCGAGTCAGCCGTGGATCTCGGCCACGCCCAGCGAATGGGTCCAGACGGGGCGCGGGCTGACCGAGCTCTCGGTTGCTGTGAATGGTGCCGGTCTGTTGCCCGGAATGCACCGGGGCGCCGTGACCATCGCGCAGGTCCAGGCCCCCGACACAGCGACGGGAGGGACGCCGACAGGAATTGAGTTCCCGGTAGCGTTTACCATCCTGTCCCACAACGACGAGGCCAGCCGGAAAGTGAATGGAGTGCGGATCACTAGCAGTCCAGAGAAGGGCAACACATACGGCATCGGGGACCCTATCGAGGCCTGGGTGGATTTCGTCGCTCCAGTACGAATTACGGGCAAGCCCACGCTGGCGCTTCGCATTGGAAGCCAACTGCGTCAGGTGGAGTGGGATTCGATGCAGAGCAGCAGCTTATGCGAGGAAGGGATCTTTTCGCTGGGATTCCGCTACACGGTGGAAGCGGAAGATCAGGACGCAGATGGCGTAAGCGTTGGCGAAAACGCTCTCGGGCTTAACGGCGGAAGGATTGACACAATCCTCGGTACTCCAGCGATCCTTCCCCTTGCGCCGATCCCCAATCATCCAGAGCACAAGGTGGACGGCGGCAAGGTGACCGTTCCGGAAGTTAGGGGCATGCGGATCCGAAGCCGACCTCGGGATGGCGTCTCGTACGGCGCGGGCGAGGGGATTGAGGCGCAAATCAGTTTCAGCCGGGGAGTCGAGGTGACCGGAAGCCCGACGCTGGCTCTGGGAATCGGCGCGGGCACGCAGCTGGCATCCCTCGTGTCCCAGGGTGACAGGATCCTGGTGTTCCGCTACACAGTGCAAGCGGGGGACAGCGACACCGACGGCATCAGCGTTCCCACGAGTGCGCTGGCACTTAATGGCGGCACCATTCGAAGCTCTGCCGGGGCGGATGCCGCACTCGACCTCGGTAGCCACGCAATCGCCGACGATCCGGAGCACAAGGTGGACGGCAGCAAGGTGGTCGCCCCGGAAGTGACCGGCGTGCGGATTACCAGCCGACCGCAGGACGGAATTGCCTACGCCTCGGGCGAGGAAATCGAGGCGCGAATCAGCTTCAGTTCGGAAGTCGAGGTGAGAGGGAGTCCGACGCTAGCCTTCAGTGTGGGTACGGTCATCCGGCAGGCACGCCTCGCGCGAAACGAAGATCGAGCCCTGTATTTCCGCTACCCGGTGCAGTCGGGGGACACCGACGCGGACGGCATCAGCATTCTCGCGGGGGCACTGGTGCTCAATGGCGGCAGTATCCGCGACGACGCCGGAGCGGATGCCGCACTCGACCTCGGCAGTCATGTCATTGCCAACGATTCGGAGCACAAGGTGGACGGGAGCAAGGTGATCGCCCCGCAAGTCCGAGGCGTTCGGATCACGAGCCGCCCGCAGGACGGTGTGGCCTACGGCGCGGGTGAAGAGATTCTCGCGTATGTGCAGTTCAGCCAAGATGTCGAGGTGACGGGAGACCCGACCTTGGCGCTGACGGTGGGCACAGCGACCAGGCACGCGGCCATCTCATTGAATAGTGGCCGATACGTGTGGTTCGGTTACACAGTGCAGGGCGGTGACACCGACTCCGACGGCATCAGCATCCTCGCGGGTGCACTGGCGCTCAACGGAGCCAGCATCCTGAACGCCGCCGGGGCGGATGCCAGCCTCGATCTGGGCACCCAAGCCATCACCGACCATCCGGGACACAAGGTGGACGGGGGAAAGGTGGTCGCACCGGAGGCGAGCGGCGTTCGGATCACCAGCCGCCCGCAGGACGGTGTGGCCTACGGCGCGGGTGAACAGATTCGCGCGTATGTGCAGTTCAGCCAAACCGTGGAGGTGACGGGAAACCCGCTCTTGGCGCTGACGGTGGGCGCAGCGAGTAGGCTGGCGTCCGTCTCATCGAATAACGGCCGATACGTGAGGTTCCTTTACACAGTGCAGACCGGGGACAGCGACATGGACGGCATCAGCATCCTCGCGGACGCGCTGACGCTCAACGGTGGCCGCATCCGCGGCGCTGCCGGATTAGACGCAACGCTCGACCTCGGCAGTCACGCCATCGCCGACCATCTTCAGCACAAGGTGGATGGGAGCAAGGCGGTCGGCCCGGCAGTCAGCAGCGTACGGATTACCGGTAGGCCTAACGATGGCCAAGCCTATGGCACGGGCGAGGAGATTGCGGTGCAAGTCATATTCAATCAGACAATCGAGGTGGCAGGAAACCCGACCCTAGCGATCAGGGTCGGCACCGTGACCCGCATTGCGTCGATCGCGATCGTAGGGTCTAGGACTTTGTTCTTCCGCTACCTAGTGCACGGGGAGGACTCGGATACGGACGGCATCAGCATCCTCGCGGACGCGTTGGCACTCAACGGAGGCCGCATCCGCAGCGTTGCCGGATTGGACGCCACGCTTGACCTTGGCAGCCACGCTATCGCCAACCAACTGGATCACAAGGTGGACGGAAGCAAGGTGGTCGGTCCGGCAGTTAGCAGCGTACGGATTGCCAGCCGGCCGCACGACCGGATCGCCTATACGAGGGGTGCCGAAATTGTGGTGCAAGTCAGATTCAGCCAGCCCATCGAGATGACGGGAAGCCCGACCTTGGCGATCACGATCGGCACCGTCACCCGCCTTGTGCCGGTCGCATTCGCAGGCTCCAGAACTCTGCACTTCCGCTATCTAGTCCAAGCGGACGATTCGGACACGGACGGCATCAGCATCCTCGCGGACGCGCTAGCACTGAACGCAGGCACGCTCCGCGGTCTTAGCGGAATGGATGCCGCCCTCGACCTCGGCAGCCACATCATCGGCAACGATCCGGCTCACAAGGTGTATGGCGCTAAGGTCGTCGCTGCGGCGGTCGTCGGCGTTCGGATTACGAGCCGACCGCTGGACGGTATGGCCTATGGTGTCAGCGAGGACATCAATCTGCGAGTCGAATTCAGTCACGGAGTCGAGGTTACAGGAACGCCCATATTGAACTTGAGTATGGGTACGGGCACTCGGGTGGCACGGTACCGCGGAAGATCGGGCACCACAGTTCTGCATTTCCGCTATACCGTACAGATTGGGGACGCTGACACGGATGGCATCAGCGTTCCCGTGGATGCGCTGGAATTCAACGCAAGCGGCATCCGAAGTGTCGCCGGGCCCGACGCAGTCCTTGATTTAGGCAGCCATGCCATTGTCAACGATCCGGGGCACAAGGTGAGCGGCGAATAGTCGGGCGGGATTGGAAATAGACCTTTCAGGTCCATCCGTCCGATCGTCCGCATCGTGACTGCCAAGTGGCGATGATTCCATCGTGCTGCGTCGCCGGGGGATCCGGCTACTGTCAATCTGCGGTAGTTGCGATCATGCTGGTGGTGAGTCCGTGCAAGCCCAGAACTCGCCGCTGGCGGGTACCCGGTTGCTGGTGAGGAATCCGTTCTTGGACTTAGTGGCGGGAGAATTGAGACGATCTATGCGAGCTCGGCAACCAATCCTTGCGATCAACACGGACTAGGCGTGATACTGCATGCTCAGACAATGAGTTACGTGTGAGGTGGTGTAGTCGAATCCGCCCGAAATCGCCGGGGAGTTCTAAGTTCGTTGCCAAATTGCGCGGGTTGTTGGACAGGAAGAGAGTTGCCTAGGAATGCGAGAAACGCAGGCCATACACCGCAAGGAGTGGGCAGTCAGCTCGTGGATTCTGGTGCTGAGCTGCGCCCTAGGCGTAACGCCAGCGGGAATCGGTCAGGAACTGCGCCAGCCGCTTGGCACTTCCGGGGTCCGCCATGCAGCGCAGAATCGAGCGGCGACCCGAACCGGGGTCGCGATCTTTCAGGGACGGGCATTGGAGTACGAAGTCGTCGACGGTTGGGCAGTTCATGGGGGCGACATGATCTTGGGCACTGTCGAGGAGGTGGAGGCAGAGTTCCGCAGCACGCACAAGGCGAAGACTGGGGTCGCCCCTTGGCCCGAGCGAAGGAGCATCGCGGCCGTCGATCCCGAGCACCTCTGGCCCGACGGGATCATTCCGTACGTGATTGGTCCGGGATTCAACGAACGGGGGCTGGCGAATATCCGGGACGCCGTCGAGGAATGGAACACCAAGACTGTCATCACGCTGGTCGAACGCACGACGGAACTCGACTTCGTCCGATTTCGGCCCCAAGGGTGGACCTGTCTCGCTTCTGTCGGAAGAATCGGTGGCGAGCAATCGATCTGGCTCGGTGGTCCCGATGCATGTGACGTCGCGGCAACCATCCATGAAATCGGGCACGCCGTTGGGTTGCATCACGAACACCAGCGAACAGACCGAGACGTGCACGTCTCGATAGGGGACTTCGAAGCCTACGGTGCGATCGGCCCATTCTATAGAGCCGCTTTTCAAGGTGGGAGCCCCTATGACTACGCGTCGGTCATGCATTACACCGTAATTGCTGACTCGGTCCCTCCGGGGATTCCCATTCGTGCAGCCCGCGAAATAGGCGGCCTCTCGCCCGGAGACATCGACGGGGTGGCTAGGCTTTACGGCAAGGCTCCGACAGCTACGACGATCTCGACGAATCCTCAGGGCCTGGAGATCATCGTCGACGGCGAGCCCGTCACGACGCCGGCGACGTTCAACTGGAGCCTTGGCAGCGAGCACGTCCTTGAGGCATCGTCTCCGCAGACTGTCCCAGGCCAGCGGTTCCTATTCGGGCGCTGGAATGACGGAGGCCCAAGGCGGCACGTGGTAACGGCAGGCGCGGATAACACCTGGATCGAGGCGAACTATATCGTTCAGCAGCGACTGGTGGCTTGCGCGGATCCGGCAGAGTCGGGTGACGTACGGATTAGACCGGACGCGGATGATGGCTATTACACGATCCGTGTGCCCGTCGAGATCGAGGCTACGCCATCCGTCGGCAGTTCCCGTGCGTTCATGAATTGGCATTCGACTGGCGGGCTGTCGGTGCGAGCGGACAGACGGAGCGGGCGATCTTCGCCCGGCCAGTCTTCAAATCCGACTTTCGGTTTGGCAAGCCAATCGTTCGCTCAAGGAGGCGAACACTCGGCTGTTTTCGCCGCAAAGCCTCTCTTTCGGATCGAGTCGAACGTCCAAGGGATCTCGATTCGGTTGGATGACGGCTCGAAGAGGCTGCCGTGGGCATTCCCCGCTGATGAATACCCGGACGGCATCAGCTTGGAAGCGCCCGCGACCGTTCCCGACGAGACCGTTCGTGCGACGGAGGTTCGATACCGATTCAACGGGTGGAGCGACGGCGGAGAGCGCGCGCACAGCGTTGCAGTCCCCGAGGGCGGTGGTAGCGTCAGTCTCAACCTCACCCGCGAGTACCGTCTGCGCATCAGCGAAAACAGCAGACGAGACGACGGACTGGCGGTCAGCGTTTCTCCGCTGTCGGAGGACGGTTTCTATGCAGCGGGCACGCAGGTTCGGCTCACGGCCTCGCCTGACTCGGGGGAGCATTTCGCGGGCTGGACGGGCGAAGTCTCCGGCTTTGAGCCTGTGCAGACAGTGGTGATGGACGCTCCGAAATCAGTCGCGGCGGTCTTCGCAACGAGCGGACCACTAGGTCCGAACGAGGAAAAGGACGTGGTGTTGGCGGCCAGCAGACACCACAGGGTCTACGGCCAATCAGTCGGCTGGAACGTGCTGGTACCGCCCGACGCGACCGAGCTGACGGTGCGATTTCAGTCGGCGTCGGGAGGCGAAGTCGACTTGTATGTACGACGCCGTCAGGAGATCTATTGGGAAACACAAGACGACGGCCAAGCGCCTCGCATCCATGCCGAGTTCAGGTCGACCACGCCTGGAGCCAACGAGACGATCACTGTCCGTCGGGATTCGATTCCGCGCCTTACGAATGACGTGTATTTCATCGCGCTCGGCGTGCCGCCGACGGCCCGCCAGATTCGGGGAACTCTGTCAGTCGCGATCCGCCGTAGCGGGATCGTCAAGGCGTGGCCGCCCGCCTTCACGTTCGTTGCCTCCAATGGATCCGATCCAGCACCACAGGTACTTCGGCTGGCCCACGAGACTGCCGGTTCGGTTCGATACAGGATCGAACCGAACCGTCCCTGGGTTTCGGTCTCTCCGAGCGAATGGGTTCAGACGGGGAGCGGGTCGACGGAAATCGCCGTGGCTGTCAATGCGGCGGGCCTGTTGTCTGGAATGCACGAGGGGGACGTGACCGTTGTGCAGGTTCAAGGCCAGAATGCGGGATCAGCCGGGACTTCGACGGGAATCAAGCTCCCACTGGCTTTCACGGTGTTGCCCTCGAGCCGGAGCGTAGGTCGAAGGGTAAACGCCGCAAGAATCACGAGTCGCCCGCAAGCCGGTGACACGTACGGTGCCGGGGAGACTGTGGAGGTGTCGGTGGATGTCGTCGACCCAGTCATGACAACTGGCAGTCCAACGCTTGCTCTTGGAATCGGGAGCCTCACGCGGTCGGTGGAGTGGGATGGGGTCAACCACGCCCGTCGCTGCGGCCTGGGGGCTGGGAGATTGACGTTCCGCTACGTGGTGCAGACGGAAGATCGCGACGCCGATGGCATCAGTGTGGCCGAGAACGCCCTAGCCCTCAATGGCGGCAGCATCGAGACAGCCCAAGGGAGACTAGCGGTTCTTGCCCTTGCGCCAATCGTCAACAACCCGGAGCACAAGGTGGACGGCAGCAAGCTAAGTGCCCCGGAGGTAAGAGGGGTATGGATCCGCAGCAGCCCGCAGGACGGCGAGTCATATGGCGTGGGCGAGGAGATCTGGGGGCAGGTAGGCTTCAGTCAGGAAGTGGAGATGGAGGGCAGCCCGGTACTGGCGCTGACGGTGGGCGCGAGCACCCGGGCGATCTCGCTGACCTCGGGAGGCGACCGATACCTGTGGTTCCGCTACCGGGTGCAAGCGGGGGACAGCGACGCGGACGGCGTCAGCATCCTGGCGGGCGCGCTGGCGCTCAACGGCGGCAGCATCCGCAGCGCGGCCGGTGCAGACGCCAGGCTGGACCTTGGAGAGTACGCCATCGTCAACGACCCGGAGCACAAGGTGGACGGCAGCAAGCTGAGCGCCCCGGAGGTGCGCCGGGTGCTGGTCCAGAGTCGCCCGCAGGACGGCACGTCGTATGGCGTGGGCGAACAGATCTGGGGATTCGTAGAGTTCAGCCAGGAAGTGGAGATGGAGGGCAGCCCGACCCTGGCGCTGACGGTGGCCGCGAGCACCCAGGTGATATCGTTGACCTCGGGCGGGGGCCAATACTTGCGGTTTAGCTACCGGGTGCAGGCGGGGGACGCGGATGCGGACGGCGTCAGCATCCTGGCGGGCGCGCTGGCGCTCAACGGCGGCAGCATCCGCAGCGCGGCCGGTGCAGACGCCAGGCTGGACCTTGGAGAGTACGCCATCGTCAACGACCCGGAGCACAAGGTGGACGGCAGCAAGGTGAGTGCTCCCCAAGTGGCCAGCTTGGCAATCGGAAGCAGCCCGCAGGACGGCACGTCGTATGGCGTGGGCGAGGAGATCTTGGGAAGTGTGAGTTTCAGTCAGGGAGTGCAAGTGACCGGCAGCCCGACCTTGGCGCTGATGGTTGGCACGACTATCCGGGCGATCTCGCTGACCTGGGGAGGGAACCGATTCCTGGGGTTCCGCTACCGCGTGCGGGCGGAGGACGCGGACGCAGACGGCGTCAGCATCCTGGCGGGCGCGCTGGCGCTCAACGGCGGCAGCATCCGCAGCGCGGCTGGCTTGGACGCTGCACTGGACCTCGGAGAGCACGCTATCGTCAATCACCCGGCTCACAAAGTGGATGGCAGCAAGGCAGCTGCCCCCGTGGTGAGCGACGTTCGGATTACCAGCCGACCGCAGGACGGCACGTCGTATGGAGCGGGCGAGGAGATCCGGGGACTCGTAGAGCTCACACAGGTTGTGGTGATGACGGGCAGCCCGACTCTGGCGCTGATGGTGGGCACGAGCACCCGGGCGGTCTCGCTGACCTTGAGAGGGGGCCGACACCTGGGGTTCCGCTACCGGGTGCGGCCGGGCGACGCGGACGGGGACGGCGTCAGCATTTTGGCGGACGCGCTGGCGCTCAACGGCGGCAGTATTCGCAGTGTCGCCGGGCCGGACGCCGCCCTCGGACTCGGCAGCCACGCGATCGTTGATGACCCTGAGCACAAGGTTGGTGGAGGATAGCTTCGTGCGAGGAAGCCATTGGGCTTCCGACAACAAGTTCGACGACTGTCTTGGCGGAGATACGCCATCGCGCGCCCTGCCGAGGTGCTCGACACAATTCTGAGCGAGCATTCCCGACAAGTCTCGTCCACAAACGCTTCGAATCCTTCGGTGGCGTGAAGTTCCATCAAGTCTGATCCGCATCGGCTTGTTTGACAGACGATCCGACCAACTGTCCGAGACTCAATTCCTTGAATTCGTACGCTAAGTCTGTCTGTTAGGTCGCACCTGGCCAAACGCCTGCTGCCGCAGTGAAGTGTATCAGCCCGTAACTTGCACAGCATGCGGTAGTGTGACGGTGCTCCGGCTTGGCTCAATCGTAACGCTCGTTCCGCTTCTTCAAGCGATTTCCCCCTTTTGGTCTAGCCGCTCACACTTGCCACCGCGGGATGCCTTCCGAAGAAATGCGAATCGAGTGCGCATCGGAGTCTGTGGCATGGTGGAACTGCTTCAGAAGAGCCGTAGGGGAGGAGACCTTTCGCACAGTTCTGGGTGCGCCCGAGAGTGAGACTGCGCCAGGCGACTCGACCCCAAAGCGGCCCGCTGATTGACAAGGAATTTCTCACTGTGCCAAACCGATCGACCATTCGCAGCAGGCGGCCGATTATACTGGCTTAACGTGGCCGCCTATCTCGAACCCAAGGGAAGGCAACGATAGACCATGATGAATTCCATCGTCTGCCGCACTGCCGTGCTCGGCTACGCACTGGCCGCCTCGGCCGTCGCGGGCGAGCCGACTTGCGACCTTAGCCTGCAGGGCAACGGCTACATCGTCTGCTACGAAGAAGGCTACCAAGCGGATGCGGAAGCCACCAGAACCATCCTGGATGAGCAGGCCGTCCGGCTGGAAGCCAAGTACGGTGGGCCTATCCCCTCCTCCCTCACGGTGAAGCTGTACGCCGAACCGGCGCCCAAGGTCAGTGCATCAAGCGCGTTCTACAGGGGAGGGTCCGTGAACACGATGCACGTACTGGCCGCGTCCGCCCCCTCTCGGAACCAGAACGCGATTACGGGCAGAGGCGTGGATCTCGATGACGAACAGCTCATCAAGTCTATCCTTGTTCACGAGTACGTGCATGCGTTTCATAAAGCACGGGCTCCGGGCAGTTTCGGCTGGGGGGCCGCTTGGTTCACCGAGGCGTTTGCGGAGTACGAGTCCACGTTCGCGGTCGACTCGGTCAGGGAACGGCTGCTACCGCGCACGATTGCTTCCGTATCAGACGCGGGGCGCGGGCAGATCGGCTGCTGCCAGTCGGCAGGCGGTGGTCGTTCGAGGGTCTTCATCGAAGACCATTACAAAGGCGGTTTGACGATCCTCATGTTCCTCTCGGAGCAGCTTGGATCGGAAGCTATCAAGAACATTCTGTTAAGCGAGCGATTGAGCGTCAGCGAGGCGGTCGACGACGAACTGAGCGCGCGCGGGCTCGATCTGGCGCAAGTGTTCGCGGGGCTTCCGCCTTGGCTCAACGCACTGGACGAGGAACTTCGACTCAATTACACGCCGAATGTGTCATTCCTGTCCTGCTCGAAGCGGCCGTCGTATACGACGATACGCGCCCGTCTCTTCAATGCCGAGGAGAAGCCTTCGGTCCCCGAAGGCCGCTGGCTTTCGAGAGCCAGGGTCGGGTCGGACGGCGACTGGCTCTTCAGCAAGAGCAGGTTCGGGGGGACGAGCGACCAGGTGACCGGAAACGCGTATGTGGCGCCCGAGGTCGACTATGCAAGCCTTCAGGTTCAGTTCGCGTTCTGCGGCCAGCAGTGCACGCGCTGGTCCAACATAGTCGAGCTGTCGACGAGCACCTGCCGGGTGTCGGAGTCTGCCACGACGCAGCAACAGTCCGTGGGCCCGCAGCCAGCCGGGCTGCAATGCGGCACCACGGCCTTCTGACCTGCGCTCCTCAGGGGAATTCACGATGCGACCACCACGATTCGTGCGGCCGCGATTCAGGCCAGCCGTCACGATGTGTTCACTGCCGCGACCTATCAGGTCATAGAGGCGTACGACAGCGAGTCGGCCGACATTGAGAATTCCGGAGCGAAAAATTTCGTCAGTGCGACCAACCTCATTGCTATCGATCGCGTGAGGAACTCATCCACGACCCGTGCAACCGGACCCCTCGTCGCCCGACTCTTCGCTACGACCGCGAGCACATTGCACATCGCACAGGGCTTTGTGACCGCCGAGACGAGTCTGGCGGAAGCGATCGGCGGTGATGGCGGGCTCGATCCCGGCACTCAGTTCGATGGCGTGCGGCTGAGAATCCGCCCTTCACGCCAAATCCAGCGTCTTCCTGCAGGTTCCTACGATCTTTACCTCACATTCAGCGAGGCCCCTGACCTAGATTCAATCCTGCACTCGGTCAAGTTGCGGGACAGGCTGGCAGTATGCGATTGACAGCCTCCGCGCCGGTCCATCCGATCTTCCAACACCAAAATCCCGCCAAGCTGCGGTAGCCGTGAGGCCTCGGAAGCATGGGACGGGGCCATCGGAAGGCATCGAAGGCACAGCAGTCAGAACGGCCTCGCTGCCTACCCGATGTTGGCGGCGGGCTCTCAGGTTCCCCGGCGAGCCATCCCGTGGCTATGCAGACGTTCTCTGACCCCGGACGACCCGTTGCGCCTTGCCTGTAGCGGCGTTTCCGGTGCAGCCCCCGTAATCACAAGAACGAAGGCATCGACGTTGAGGATTTCGAGGTTCAATGGCGTCGCGTCAACACCCGGTGTGTACGCTTCACCTGTTGCCAGATGGCCTGCTGTCAACATTCGCTCCCGGCTGGCGGGCTGCGCCTCTGCCGGGCAGGTGTCGAGTCTGCCGGCTCGCGGTGCAAGGTTTCAGCTCATTCGCATCCTCCTGCCAGGGCTTGCCCTGACGCACTATAATCCCCTGCTTGATCGGCTTCCAAGCCTCCGGGACCTTGCTGTGGGTGCAGGACACTAGGTTCGGATTTCCGATTGCAAGCTGGGGCCCACCAGCGTGGCCCAACACGCGTGGCCCAACTGGCCCAACTGCGTTGATACGCTCTGGCCTGTTTGCTAGACTTTTTTCTTCGCGTCGCTCCACGCCGTCCCGGCGAGCTAGCCGCCGCCGGAAACGCGATCAATCGCACTGGGCACCGCGAGCGAACTGTGCGTTAGAAGTCAAGGTCTTCGTGCGAACTGCTTGTCCCAGAGCGAGCGTGGCAAGCCTGGCTCTAGCCCTAGTATCGCCATTGCTGCCGGGGCATCCCGTGCTGATCGAACTGGCGCCAAGCAAGCAAGATCGATCCCAGCTTGAAGGCTCTGATGGTGATGCTGGTGCGCCACCCGCCGAGTCGCCGCGCCGCCCCCTGTTCACGGTTGACACGTCTGCGGGACTACGGACAGTGGAAGGGTACGAGGTGTCGCCAGATGGCCGGGTCTTCGCTCTCCTGCTTGCCGATTCTTTGCTCGGATCCGACTGGAGGCTCGTAGAGGAAGAACTCGTAGCCCTGCGCAAGGGCTTGGGCAGCAGGGCCCGCCTCGAGCTCGCTGTTGCCGTTGGAGACGAGTTGCGGCTGAGTGGCCCTTTTCGCTCCGCGGATCAGTTGCGTGCCGAGATTCGTGCAGCTAGACCAGCGGTGAACGAGCCCGAACCAAGCGCGGCTCACCCGCCTGAAGCACCGACGGCCACCGTCTTGGGCACAAACGACGCGCCTCCTGCCGCGAGCGCCGACCCGGGCCTGGAAAGGACCTCGCTGGAAGAACTCGCCGAGCAGATGCAGGACGTCTTGCAGGCACGGGGCCGGCTCTATCGCCAGATTGGCCAAGCGGCCGCGTTGCTGGGTTGCGACTGGCCCGCGGTGCTCGTCGTGGGGCGGCTCCCCAGCCTCGAACCCGACCTCGTCCTGCCCTCCGCCGCTTATCTCGCAGAGCGCATGCGAGCCCACCGCGTGCGCTTCAGCTTCATGCCGCTGGACAGTTCGATTCCTCTAGCCGCAGATTGGGTGAGCTTCGTAACGGGAGGCACCATCACAAGGGGTGCCGCGGGATTCCTGCAGTACCTGGGCAATGCGTCTCGATTCGTTGAAGTCGAGTGGCCCACGATCACGCCTTTGGACGGATTTCACCTGTACCGAACAGAGCTGCGCCACCAAGAGACCGGAGACTCATGGACGGTGCCCGACGCAGCCGTGGCGCCTGGGTGGGTCGTTCCAGCGCCGCTAGTGCTTCAAGACTTCCGCCGACGGGTGACCGAATTGCAGCGAGCCATCGGCTCGGCGGCTGCTGACGAGCAGTGGATTCGCTCAGAGCTCGAATCGCTCGCGACGACGAATCCCTCTGACGAGCGCCTCCTGCGCGCCGGCATACAGTTCGATCGGCTCAGACAGGCGTGGCAGCCGCTAGCGGGCGGACTCCTTCGGTTCTCACACATCAAGCCGAACGATGCCTCGATACTCTCCGATCTCGGCACGACCCTAGTGCGGATCGAGGATTGGGACGGCGCGGAAGAGGCGTTCCAGCGGCTCAGGGCACTCGAGCCGAAGAACCCGTCCGCCAGCGAGGCTTTGGGTCGGGTCCACGTTCGCAAGGGTAACTTCGAGCAGGCGCTGGATCTGTTCGACGAGAGCCTGCGGCGAGACCCGTCCAACCAAGCCCTTTGGTTCCACGTGGCAGATACCGCGGCTGAGATCGGAGACGCGGAGCGCGTGCGCGAGGCGTTGATCAAGGGAGTTGCGCTGCCGTCCGCCCCGCACGGACGGAGAGCTGAGCTTATCAGGGTTCTCTTAGGCTCCGGGAACGTTCGGGCCGCAACCGAGCAGATCGAGACCGGGGCCGAGACTGCTAGCCAAGATCCATCGTTCCTCCCGGTCTATGCCGAATTCTTGGAGGAGGTCGGCCTACCCGAGCGGGCATTGGACCTCTGGAACAAAACCAGAGAGATCGATCCATCGGCTTCCGCTGCGTACGCGCGGCCTGCCAAGATCCATCTCGAACGCGATCAGCTTGACCAAGCGCGGGTCTTGGCTCAGGAAGGTGCGCTGCGATTCCCGCAATCAGCTGGCTTGCACTTGACACTTGCGGAGTCGCTAGAAGGGATGGGGCGGTTCTACGACCTGCGCCGCGCTCTCGAATACGCCGCCGAATCAATGCCGGAAAACCTGAGGGTGCTGGAGTACAGGGCTCGGGTCGAAGACACTTTCGGCGACGGCGCTCCGGCAGCTTACCGTGAATTCGCCGATCGTTTGGCTGGAGAATCGCATGTCGAAACGCTGAAGCCAGCCTTGAAGCGCGGGCTCGTAGTGTCTTTGCGACACAACCAACTCGATCATGCCCGTTGGTTTGCGACACGGGCGGAACAGCTGGACCGGCCAGATGTTGGCCTCGTCGCCGAAATCGCGCCGCCTAGCGTTCCGCCGGTCGAGGTGCTGGGAGGACTGCGGGCCCTGGCGTACCTAGCAGGTGCCAACACGCCGAAGTCTGCGGCGGCATTCTTCCAAGAGTACTGCCGCCCGGTGGTGTTCGCTTCTTCCGGTGGCAGCACGCAAGCCTACGAGGTGTTCTCCAAGCGGCTGTTGTTGTACTTCGAGACCCTGAAGTCACTTAGAGCGCTTCGTGACGATGACGATGATGGCGGTTTCACCATCACGCTAGCGATGGGCAACAGCAGGACCCGGCAAAAGACCCGCAAGGTGCTGGGCATGTTGGGGTGGCGAGTCGTGGGCACCCAAAGGAAGGGCTTCACTCTGCAGCCTGTCGAGAAGGCAGTCGGCGCGGACCGACAGGAGATAGGTTCGGCTCTCGAGATTGACGAGATCAGCATTCAGGATGCGCTGCTCGCCAAGCGGGACTACAGCCTGCGTGTCAAGGTAGAGACCGCACCATTGGTGCTCGGGGAGCAAGCTTGGCAAGAAGCCCTGTACATAGGACAGAAGCTCGCCGGTGGCTTCATGGAGGCGGTTGTGCGGGATCCCCGGATCGGAGAGGCCTATATCGGGTTGAGCCCGCTGCAACCGAGTGCTAGGCAGGCCCTGATCGAGAACGTAGGGCTGAAGCAACTGGTGAACCGCTATTCCACAGTCCTGCTGACGCACGGATCCTCGCTTGCATTCGAGGACGGTGTGGCCCTCGTCCCCGGCGGTGCCGAAGCGGCCGGCATCTGGACGGGTTTGGTTGGAGCGTCACCAAGCGAGCCGAGGAGGTTCTTCCCGCGTCTTCTCCGCAAGGAAGGGGGCCGGTTGTTGGGCTATTTCTCCGCGCTCGGACAGCTCGACGATGACCGGCAGCGGTTCTTCACGCAGAGTGCCTCCAGGACCAAGCAGTTCTTCACGCTGTACAAATCGTCACCTGAATTC